>JAQZBX010000599.1:0-53426 GCA_029593785.1 Cabassous unicinctus | reverse complement strand
AATACACAGGTAGGATGATCCCTCCTGGCCCCCAAGCTATTCTGCTCTATTTGCCAACTTATTAGAAATGTGAGAAAAACAGCCATTTTCTTGGATGATAGTGGCTCCATCTCAAAGGCATTTACATAATGGGCATTAGAGAAAGGAAAACTACCTCATCACTTAGAATATTTATTTATGAGAACAGAATCACTGTCTACAACTAGCCCTTGACTACTGGACTTAGACCTTTTTTGTTTTTCCCTGCCCAGAATGACAGGGTTGCTACCTTCATAGGCCAATATCTGATCATCAGGATGGCAGACTTTTAAGAAACAGAGTAAATTTAACAATATCATTTTCTTTGACTGCCAGACCATTTTCAGCTGAACATTTCAGTGCATTCTGGAGACTCCATTTTCAGTATAGAAAATGAAAAGCCTAAAGCATTCAGAATTATTATGTAAGCCAAAGCATTTCATGTGGAATTTTGTGTCAGAATGAAGAATGAACTTTGGAAGTAAGAGTTTCAACATGACACACTTTATTCAAAGATATTTCATCGCTATTATTAACTAGGGAACACACTATAGTTAGACATACCCTAGATATATCCCTGATGATGAAAACATGCAGAATCATAAATTACGGTTATTGTTGGTTGTTTAGTCATTTTCTTTGAGGCAGCTTATTTTGGTATAGTCAAAACTGTGCAGATGGTATTTGTATAGGTGATCCCTTCTGTGCCTTTGATATATCAAGATTCAGCTAGGAGCAATAAACATTGAATAAGTCTAGCACTTAGAGTTGGCAAAGGATATTTAAGATCACTCCTCAGTGATCAAAGATATCACAGTGAAAAGGAAAGAATAAGGACTTTAGAAAAAAATAGAAGTGGTTCCATATTCAAGACTTACTCTATATGTTACTGTGATGATTATCCAGACCCAACCGAAATCACATGTATAAATTAACCACACCAAAGACTATTTATCACTTTTGTATGCAGACACTATATATACTATGTATTTATTTACCTCATTTTATATTCCCATCTAGGAAAAATCATTGTTCTTGATAATAGCTAAATATATACAAAACTACATAAGATTGAAAAAGTCTGTGTTATATAAGCTATATTATTTCTCTAGTATCTAACGATATTTGCCAGGAGTTATGTATTTTATACTCTAGTTCTTCACAATGCTTATTATTTTGCTTTTGTGGAGGTCAAAAGAAAATGTACAAAATGGACAAACACTGAGGTCATTGTACTGGGTTTATGTTAGGTGATAAAATACACGGAATTTCAAAGATGACAACCATGCAAAACATCTGGCATCCTGTCACCTGCATATTTTTATAACTAAACTGCTACATGTGCCTTTGTGGGACTATGCCAGATGGTCATGGCAATTATATACCACATTGAGCTACAGCTCTCAGAGGACATTTGCATGCTTTCACTTACACTATCTATGCACTCAGGATGTAAAAGAGCTACAGATGGGGACCACAACTGGATGTTAAAAGACCCTAACTGGCTTCATTTTAGTTTTGCTTTGGTTATTGATTGCTTTACACTTTAATGGAAAATTACAAGATTGCCAAAATATTTAGTTTTCAGTTTCTGTTGTTTTTGTTTTTGCTGTGAATAATGTTAATATATATCTAAAAATAATAACAATATGAATCCTCACAAATTGCATTTTTCTCACTTGGGATGCCTTGAATCGAGGCAGAGATGTATCACGTAAAAATACATGAAATCTCTTCATAATATTCTTAATATAGTGATTCTCTTGGATTCTTATCATCACTATCTTGAGAAATGGATGCTTGCATTACAATGGAGATACTAGTCCTATATAAGCACTAATTTTCTTCCCCACTGGCAGTGTCACTCTCCTTCTAGGTACATGTTTATATCATCATCTCAGCAGCTTTAGAATACCACCAACTACTTTCATGTGCTTTGGGAACTTTTAAATATGAATTAACTAAATAAGAAATAAATTTAAATTATTAATTTCAATAACTAATAAGTAAGTACATGTAACTTACACTAAAACAGAACAATTTGGAAAATACAACAGCTAATAGAATCTAGAAAGTAATTAGTAACTTAAATTCAGTTATTAAATATATACATATATTCATGAAGAAAAAAACTATTTGCTAAAAGCTTATTTTGTGCCTGGCATTTTAAATACAGTAACTTATTTAATCTTTATTTTATATAAATGTTTAAGAAAGGGATTATTATTACTACTTCTAGATGGGGAAATTCAGCAATGAGGAGTTTAGCTTGAACAAGGGCAATTATGTAAATATTGGCAAATACAGAAGTGAAGCTAAGCTCTGATTAGGTCCAAAGTCCAAGAAATTTCATCAATACCACACTGATACACAGAACATGACTCCTCAAGGTAAATAATTGTTTTTATCACCCAAGTCCTGTGTTTGGTAAAGACCCTTTCTATTTCTGGAATTCAGAATCAAAAAGGAACCATGTAATTGTTACTTATAATCCAGAATGCGCAAACAACAAATGAATTCCAGAAACTTTCCACCTTAATTCTTACATATTTATATAAATATTTAGAGTGTTATCTTGTTGGTTTTGTTAAAGACTCTTAAAAAATAATTTTGAAATACTTTCAATCTTACAGGGCAGTTACAAAAATAATACAAACCCTATAATCTTACAGGGCAGTTACAAAAATAATACAAACCCTATACAAAGAACTCCAACATACCTCTATCCCCACAGATAGCCAGATCCACCAATTTTAATACTTTGCCACATTTCCTGTATTACTCTAGATTTCTACCCATCAATCTATCAATCCATCTATCTATCTGCCTGTCTATGTATTTATCAACCCATTTCCTGAACACTTGAGTGTAGATTCAATACATCACTCTCTTTGAATCCTTAATACTGCCATGTACATTTCCTAAGAACAAGGATAATCACTTATGTATCTATCTTAAGTAGTTAACAATTTCAAGAAATTTAACTTTGATATAAAGCTTACAGCTTCTATTTCAATTTTTAAATATATCCCCAAAATGTACTTTTGCACCTTTTCTCCTCCATTATTAGATCCTGTCCAGGATTATGTATTGCATTTAATTGCCCTTATCTCTTTTGTTGCTCATTCTTTTTTTTAAATTGTGGAAACATATATACAACATAAAATTTCCCATCTCCACCAATCCCAAGCATACCATTCAATGGGATTACTCATATTTACACTGTTGTACTTTCACCAATTTCCATTACTAAAACTTTGCCATCTCCCTAAACAAAACCTCTACACCTATTATCCATTAACCCCCCATTCCAACTGTCCTCCCCACTCCCACACCCGGCAAACTGTATTCTAATTTCTGTCTCAATAAGCTTGCATATTCTCCAATATTTTCTTTGTAGTTACCATGTGGCTTAGATTTAACAACCCAAATCTGTAACACTCTTGCTTGCTTACATAGCAATTTGACTTCAATGGTATGCCCAAACTGTGTTCCAATACCCTTCCATCATTCTACCTGTATGTAGTTCTTGTCACAAATTGTGTGGTTATACATCATAAGTCCTAAACCATTTATTTGTTATTACATTTTATGCATTTACCTTTTAGATCCTATAGGGAGTAAAAAGCAGTTATAAACAAAAAATCCCGCAGTACTGGCATTTGTATTTTCCCATGTCCTTATCCTTACAGGAGATCCTTGTTTCTTCGTATGACTTCAATCTATTGTCTAGTGTCCTTTCCTTTCAACCTGTAGAATTATCTTTAGCATCTTTCATAAAGCTGGTCCTGTGTATTAATTTCTCTTTTGAGATTAAAATTGCAGGGCTGTACAACAATGGAAGGTGTTGGTGGATGGGTGATGTATGGGAATTCTGCATGTCATGCATGATTGTTTTGTAAGCTCATAACTTCTCTTATAAGAAAATAGATATATAAAAAATTGCAGAGCTGTGATTTTTCAGTCTAGGATAAGTAATATGCAAAACAGTAGCTATCTTAACATTCTTAAGAGAATAATCTCTTTCATATGCCACTCTCACTTACAAATCTATTTTATAGTGGATTGTTTTCTACTGTGTCTTCTACTATAAAAGTGTGGAAGATGCAATACTGTTCAGTAAATCTAGAGTTTAGTGGTTGCTCGGTTGGTAAAAAAGGAAAAAAATGAGTCAGTGTGCTACAAGTCATATTTCATTTGAAAGCCACCCATACTTAGAACCTTTTATATATTTACTAAGGAATATCTAACATCCATTCCCATAAATATAACACATTCAAACATCAACTAAATTTTTAAAAAAATTTGTGAAAGGCAAAGAAATAAGGACTGACTGTTTCTTCATCAGTACTCTACTATGCCACACCTAGTGGAAAGATTGTCCAGAAGAAAAAATAATCCAATAGCTTGCAGCTGCAGCCTGGGTATGGCTGCACTTCACTGCAACCAAATTTCTGCTTTTTCCTGGGTTAACCATACTAGAGGAGTTGGAGCCTGACCAGGATGGATGAGTTTTTACTTCAAGTTATTAAAAACTGGATAGCAGAGATTATATATATAACATACTTGAAGATCAAAACCAAACCAAGTTGTACCGAGAATGTTCCATTCAAAAATTGGGTCAAAACTGATCTATCTGTTTAATAGGTGTGACAATTTGAAATTCTTTTATGAATCTCAAAGAGAAAGTTTGTGTTTATTAACTAATCCATTCATGTTGGTGTGAGACCCTTTCAATTGGATTACATCATTGAGGTTTGACTTAGGTTGAATCTCTTCCCTCTTGCTGGGTCTGATATAAATGGAGACACACTGGAAAAGAGAGCTCTATCATATTTGATCCAGCCATGTAAGGAAAGAAGACTGCAGGAAAACTGAGTTCAGGGAGAGTTTGGTCCCCTAGGCTCCAGACAAGGTGGAGTGCATACAACAGAGTTTGGAGAAAGTGTGGCTGTCACCCCAGTGTTCTTGGAAGGTGAGGTCTATATCTCAGCTGCCACCCAGATGCTTAATGGGGGTGGAACTGAGAAAATCGCTGTTGAGCAAGCTGGTGGAAGCGATGGGCCCCCATGAGGCCCTGAGGAGAAGAAAAACCTGCAGGACATACTCCATTAGATTTCACAGATTGAGAGTCATCTATATTGAACTAATTCATTCCTATGGGTGTGAGGTGCTTTCAGTCGTCGTGAGGCATGACTCGAGTTGAGTCTCTGCCTTTTTGCTGGATCTGATATAAATGGAGAAACACAGGAAAAGAGAGCTCTGCCATATTTGATCTGGCCATGTAAAGACAAGACTGCAGGAAAACCGAGAAGCCCAGGAGAAGGTAGAGACTTTGGCAGAGATTAGAGGCCATCTTGATTTGCTATATGGCTGGACAACAGGATCAACAGTAGCTGACTTTGCTGAGTACGCACCTCTGATGGTGCCTTGAATTTTATATTTCACAGCCTCATAACTATAAGCTTTTACCTGAATAAATTCCCTGTATAAAAGTCAAAATATTTCTGGTACTTTGAATAGGAAGCGCTTTGGCAAACTAAAAAGATAGGTAAAAAGATGTTCAAAAGAAATACAAATGATGGATTGTGCCCTGCCTGAATTTAATTTGTCATATATTAAATAACATCAATTACAAAAAGGTAGACACAAAGTTTAGACCATATTCCAACAACTGTACATATGATAAATTCTATTAGATTTCATGAGAGAGTGAAGGGACTGTGGGCTGGAATGGTTAGGGACCATTTTATGGAGGTGGATAGATTCAAAGGTGTGGAACTATCAGAATGGAGAAATTGACTACACAAATTGAGTTACAATCCATGGGGATACATTTTTTATCTGGTACTGAAGAGCTAATTCTTTCCAATTTTAACCTGGCAATAAAAAGTTCAGAGTTGTCACAGGATCTAATTTCATGTTATTCTGTTTTTGCAGCTCTGAATAAACCTCATTATCAGAATGTAATGGAAGGTAGATTTGAGATCAAAATCCCTAAGTTTGCCTTTGAATATTGTTGAGTAAATCAAATTCAGAGGTTTTGCCCTGAAGAAATTCTGAAATTTGCTGGTAAGCTAGAAGTTGCAAAATCTCTGTTTGAATATAAGAAAAAAATTAAGGCAAAGAAAATTGAAATTAACTAGCATCAAAATTCATTAGCTTCTTTCCTCACTGCACTTCCCTAAACAACCACCTCATTGTCACTATTTAAGCCTAGATATTATCTTTTTTACTTTTGGGACATCTTATTTCCATCAAATTTTATTTTAAATGGGCCTTTGCTTTTTTGTGACATCATAAACCCTAAGAGGGCCAAGGCAGCTGTTTTGCCATTGTTGTCACAGCTCATCCTCTCTATTTTAAAATGTAGAAGCCTGAGAAATCTTTATCATTGCATTCTTTACTAGCTTTCATTGATTTTACCTCTTATCTGAATTTTTAGTACAGCCAGGATATTTCTAAGTGATTTTTCTCCTTTCCTTCTTTCTGTAAATTCAAGGTCATAATAAAGAACAATATAATAAATAAGGTCCATATATAAGTAGTACCAACTTGAGAAATTATTCTCACTCAATTATTCTTATGCCTAAATCCAAATGGCAAATTAAAGGCATGCTATATGGAGGTTTAACACTAAAAGGATATATCAGAGGAAGTTTTATATTCTATAAATTTATATTCACATCTGTTGATTGTTTATTGTCTCAATGACTATTTTATCCATGAAATGTGACAATTTGAAGTTTTTAGTGGATCCCAGAAAAGATCATGTTCTTGAAGCTAATCCACTGCTGTGGGTATGGGACTCTTTGAATGGATTGGATTCAGTTGGGGGCCTTTGATGGGCTTGCTTCAGAGAGGTTTGATCCAGGGTGGGTCTTGGTCCACTTGCTGGAGTCCTTTATAAAGAGAGGACTGAAGGCAGCAGACACACGGAGACAGAGCCCCAGAGACAGTGAGAAGGAACCCAGGGTGCTCAGAGAGAAAACCAGGAGAAATCAGTCAGCAGATGGAGCAGTCAGAAAATGAAGCAATGAGACCAGGAAGAGAAGCAGATGCCTCCATGTGTCTCATCATCTGAGAGAGGAGTCCAGGATTGCCAGCAGCCGACTTTCGATGAGACAGTATCTCTGATGATGACCTGATTTGGACATTTTCACAGCCTAAGAACTATAAGATTTTAATCTAATAAATTCCCATTATGAAAGCCAACCCATTTCTGGTATATTCCTCCCAGCAGGAATTTAAATCCCACAGAGGACAGAGATCATAACTGTTTTACTCTACTTTATATCAAGCATCTATTATTATATGAAACTTTTTGTGGGCATTCAATATTTTTTGAATGACTGAAATTGATCTCATTCCCAGAAGTGGTTAAGGATTAATGCTCTGGAAATAAGTGTGAGCCTTCATTTGCTTTCCAGTTAAAAAAAAAAAAATGAAAGTAACATCATAAATTTATCAGTATATTAAGTATGTTTGCATCTTAAGGAAGAGTGGCTGAATATGATAATTATGATACTATTAGAAGTAGGTACTTTCGATTCTTTGCCTAACCTCTGTCTCAACATATTTTACCTTCTGCTTTATAGGGTAAAATACTTTTCATGTTCTATACGTCCCATTTCTCTTATTTAATGTTTTCCCAAAATTCCATCTCAGTGTAAACCATCTAGAATGTGCTATTCAGTCACATGCACAATTCCTCTTTACTGTCATGGGGAGATATTCTTTATAAGAACTGTTTATAATAGAAGTTTATCTCTCACAGGTCAATTTACTCAAAGATTTTTAATGCCTCAAAATCTTGAAAAGACATCAACAAACAGGAATCACCACTCTTCACTTCTTGAATTTGAACTTGGGGCTTATAATTTTTTTCAATATTTTATGGCATATAAATTTTACTTTTTCTTGGCTTTAGCACTGTCTTATAATGAGCATAATGTACAGTTTTGTCCAAAGAAAGATACTTTCGAGAATGAAAGGAGGCACTGTTAAAAATTAGACAGGGGAAACAGGCATAAACCAGGAGTATCCAAGTTAAATTTATATTCCAAATTATACTAATTGTATTAGTCAGCTTAAGGGGTGCTGATGGAAAACACGAGTAATTGGTTGGTTTTCATAAAGGGTATTTATCTGGGGCAGAAGCTTACAGTTACCAGGCCATAAAGCATAAGTTACTTCCCTCACCAAAGTCTATGGCCACATGCTGGAGCAAGACAGCTACCGATGTTTGCCAGGATTCAGGCTTCTTGGGTTCCTCTCTTCCCGGGACTCCATTTCTCTCCAGTCTCAGCTCTTCTGTTTCCTCCACAAGGTCAGCTGTAGACTATGAAGCTGTCTAGGCTTTGCCTCTCTCCACAAGGCCAGCTGTGAACTGTCAGGCAAATGGCTCTCTTTTCCCGGGGCCTTCTCTCCTTCTTCATGACCAAGCTCCTCTGTGTGCCTACTTCCCCAGGCTCCAGCATTAAAACTCAGCATCAGAACTCCAACATCAACACTCCAACTCACTCCTCTGCTCTGTCATGTAGTTTTATCTCTGAGTCCCTGCCCACAAAGGGGTGGGGACTCAATGTCCTACTGATATGGCCCAATCAAAGCCCTAATCATAACTTAATCATGCCCAGAGGTACAGACCAGTTTACAAGCATAATCCAATATCTATATTTAGAATTCATAACTACATCAAACCACCATACTAATATATTAATGAACAACTTGCCAGAGTACAGTTTATCATTGACTCTGTCCTCAGGAAATCCCAGATTTACCACCATATCATGTTTTTCTGGTCTTGGACATAAGCACACTGTATTAATCAGTCAAAGGGCTGCTGATGCAAAGTACCAGAAATCTGTTGGCTTTTATAAAGGGTATTGGCCCCAAAGAGTCCATTAAGGCTGCTCTCTCCTCAAAGTCTGTTGCCATGTGTTGAAGCAAGATGGTAGGCAATCCCTGCCTGGTCTTTCCTTGCTTCTTCCTCTTAAGCAGAATTTTTTAACCTTTTTTGTTCTATGGATCCCTTTGCCAGTCAGGGTGAAAACCACAGACCCCTTACTAAGTCTGCACTATACCATGTATTATTTAATAAATATATCACATCTGCATCAATGCGTCCCCACAAGAATAATGTGTTTTTTTTGCATATCAATTCAAGTTCATGGAACCCTTGTCAAGAATCCCTGCTTTTAAGGCTCTGAGGACCCAGCTTCTTTCAGTCTCAGCTGTAGGCTGGCATAAGGCTTGTCTCTCAGGGCTTCCTATATCCGTCTGGCATAGGGCTTGTTTCTTTCCAGGCCTTCTCAGCTGCTCAGGGCTCTGGTCTCTTCAGCTGCAAACTATCAGGGGAATGGTTCACCTCTCCCTGGGGCTTCATCTGTTTGAGTCTTCTCCTTTCTATCATGTGGCAGGGCCGAAATGACCAAGTTCTCTCCTCTTCCATGTCTATGGAGTTCTCTCTCTTCCCGCGTCTTCTTCTGTATGTCTTCTTGAGGGAGTGTCCATTTATATCAGCACACCAAGGGAGCAGGGACTCAACCCTGAGTCATGCCCTACTGATGTGGTCAGATCATAGCCTTATCTTAACAGGTAATTTAATCAAGACACATCAGCTGAATCTAATATAATCAAATGGTATCACACCCAGAGGAATAGATTAGCTTACAAACATAATCCTTTTCTTTTTGGGGTTCATAAAAAATATCAAACTGCGAGAGCACATCCTGGATATTTAGTTTACATTGTTGAAATAACCATTTGTCAATTATGAACTACATATGAGAATGCACTATGGAAGAAACATTACATCTTCAACCTCATTTTTGTGTTTGGGAGATATGAAGATAAATGAGACATATTCTCTACAAATAGCCATTTAAAATAGACAGGCTTGTACAAAACTAACATCAATACAAGACTATGTTGAGTATAAACAGAAGAACAAAGTATGAAGGAGAGCTGATCATTAAAATATAGGAAAACATTAAAGTTGGAATTTGAATAATGGTTAAGATTCTAATGGAGTAAAATACACATAATATCAGTAGAATTTAAAGAGAAAACATAGGGATTTTAATTAATGGAAGTGATTATACTTGAAAAAAAAGAATAAGCCAAATGTGTAGTGAAGCAACCCTGAGAGTTGAAGCAACTGCCATCACAAGGCTAAAGAAACTGAGAAGGGGCAGGTGGAGTTACCAGAGCCTATGGAGTCCAGGTTCACCCTACAGAAACTAAGTTTTTTGGAATTCACTTATGGGATCCAGAGCCTCAGGGATGATGTAATTGTTGGGAAAGGCAGAGAGGGAAGGTCAGAAATTCTCTGGTTTCTCCTGTTTTCCTCCTCTCCAGTCTCTTACAGGTGCCTCCCATTAGCCAAACTCATCAGGAAGTCAGCTGACACAGGGATCAGAGCCTGTTGTAAAGTGAAAGTTGGAGAGATAAAGATAAAGAGGCTTTGAAAAAAGGAGCAAAAAGAGAAGACCCATGTGCTCAGGAGAAATAATTGATATATATATATTTTTAAATAAGCATTTCTATCCAAAATTAACTTTTGTATATTGTGCAAAGGATTTATTTCCTTATTAAATTACCTTGGCAAGTTAGTAAAAAATTCATTGACAATATAGGTTTAGATCGACCTTTACAACATATTCTGTTCCATATATCCTTTGGTCTATTCTTACACAAATAACAAACTTCCTTGATTATTATAAATTTATAGGAAGTTTTAAAATTAAAGTGTGTCTTCCAACTTTTTTCCCTTTTCAAGATTATTTTAGCTATTTTAAATCTTTTGAATTTCCCTAAACATTTTTACTTAAGCTAGTAAATTTCTTCAAAAAGTTTTCTAATATTTTTATTAGGATTACATTGAATCTATAAAGAAATCTGGAGAATGGCTATTTTAACAATATTGGGTCTTCCAATTTACATTCATGGCATATTCCACCATTTATTTAAACTTTAATTATTCTCAGCAATATGCTGTGGTATTAATACACAGATCTTAAGCATATTTTGTTATATTATTCACAGTCATTTGGTATATTTTTAAAACTATTGCAATTGGTATTTTTATTCCATTTTCCAGTTGTTGGCCTCCGGTATATAGAAATGCAAATAATTTTCCATGCTGACTTTGTTTCCTGCTACTTGCACAGATAACTTATTACTCCTAATAATTCTATACACAAACCATTTTATCTCTAAATGATAATTTTTAATTTCTTCCTTTCTGATCATTATGCCATGTGTCTCTTCTCCCCTGGGAAAGGCTATCATTTTCTGGAATTAAATTTATTTATTTTTCTTTGCTTTCTCAGAAAACAAACTCTGATTTGGTAGGTTATTTGACTTGTTCTCACTGTTTGGGTGGAAGCAATATTCTGTCTTGTGATTTTCTATATCCTTACCAGAGTACAACACCCACATGCACCTTTTACCATAGCTGGAGTCTTAATTCTTTAAATAAACCGTTATAACTTAAGACTCAGTGTGTCAAAAGGATTTTCAAATGCTGTATAATGACAAAGCATATCCTTTTGCATATTGACTATATTATCATTTCAAATACTTCTCAAGTTTAATTTAATGATCTAATGGTTTTATAAGCCCTCAACTTGCCCACAGATAAAATTTACTACCATGTTTTGCATTAAGAATTCTGATATATGCTGGGAATATAGAGAGATGGAAAGAACCTCAATCCCCCTTAAAACAATGCTGAACATTATAACTTTTTAAGGAAATGCAAAAATATAATTAACTACCACAATGCAATATCAATACAAATTTATTTAAACAACTAAAACCAAAATAAAACTGTCTATACCAAGTACTTGCAAGGACACAGAGTAACTGGAACTGTCATAATTTCCTAATGAGAATACAAATGGTACAGCCCCCTTGAAAACATTTTTTTCAATTTCTTACAAAATTAAACATATACTTACCATGCCACCCAGTAATCCCATTGCAGTCTACTTACCTATGATAAATGAAAACTTATATTCATATAAAAAACTGTACTTAAATGTTTATAGCACCTTTATATATAACCAAGTTATGACATTCCGATAAAACAAAATTATAGGGATGGAAAAACATTAGTGGTTGCCAGGGGTAAGAGGAAGGGCAGCAATTAACTAAAAATCAGATGTACATGTGAATGTTTAATGTGATGGAACCGTTCTATATCATGAGTGTGGTGGTAGATACATACTCTATGCATGAGTCAAGTTGATAAAACTGTAAACCACAGAGTTAATTTTAATGTAAGTAAATAAAAATTAGTAATGAAAAAGAATTTAAAATGCCAAAAAGAATAAAATAAAGCAGTAGTGGCAAACTCCTAAGGAGGGAAAACTCCATTCAGACCCATCTCCTGTTTGTGGAAAGCCGATGCATAAAGAATTACTAACAAGTGACTCACATGATTTCCAAGAATGGTATTTCCTAATTTACCAGATGCTTCTTATCAAGACAACTTGCAACAGTTAACATGACAAATTTAATAAAACACATTCTGTGTTTTATTAAATCAGGTGGGCCAGGGAGGAGCCTTGAGAATGGTTATTTCATAATGACTATTGTGAATTGAGTCATTCTAAACAAAGCTATTGTATATTAATTGAAAGTCCAAAAGAAAAGAGGTATTTATTACAAAGATAAGGTCATGTAAAAAAAATCATCATTTCTTTCCTTCCCAAGTGTCCTGTGCTTAGTGAATGGGCTCTGTCTACCAATATCCTATTAAATGAGGGGAGAGTGTTGTGTTTTGACTTATTAGTGATCTTAATTCCCAAAAATATTGTTAACATGTTACCATAATTACAATGTAAGTAATTGAGAAAAATGTGTTTTTGTAACAAGCGATAGCCAGATATTCGTGCCAGAGGGACAATCCCTTGAGAAGAATATTGACAAACAGACCTCTGAGGCATAAAAGCCTAGGGCAGATGCCACTACCGTGAGCATTAAGTAGAAGGAGACTGATATCCAATAGCTCTGATTCAAAGCCTGGGCTGTGCTGCGAAACTTGTTGTCGACCTTGACACAAAGCAATCAATGCCTCTTGTCTTTAGCTTTGGACCCACTGATACTGCATCAGACATGCTCCTGAGACTTCTTTTTAAAGATAGCTGGTGTATTAGCCAAGGCAGTGCTGATGCAAAGTACCGGAAATCTCTTCACTTTTATAAAGGGTATTTATTTTGGGTAAAAACTTAGAGTTACAAGGCCCTAAAGAGTCCAACTTAATGTTACTTCCTTACCAAAATCTGTTGCCACGGGTTGAAGCAAGATGGTGGGCGACATCTGCCAGGGTTCAGCCTTCCTCTTTCCTCCTAAGGCTCCTTGGTTCCAGCTTCTTCTGATCTTAGCTGTAGGCTGGCATAAGGGTCATCTTTATTCCCAGGACTCATTTCTTTCCGGGGTCAGCTGCTCGGTTCTCTTCAAAAGGTCAGCTGTACACTGTCAGGCGAATGACTCATCTCTCTTCCAGGGACCTCTGCCATGTCTACAGAGCTGTCTCTGGTCCTCTGTGTATCTTCCCTGTGTATCTACTGCTGTGTGAGAGTCTGTTTTATCAGCTCACCAAGGGAGCAGGGACTCAATCCTGCACTTGCTAATGTTATGCTGGAATCAAAGTACTAATTTTGATTTAATCATGTAAATGTAAAGCCTTTGAATTTAAATCAATCAAAAGAGTATCATGCTCAGAGGAACACAGCAATTTACAAACATAATCAATATCTCTTTTTGGAATTCATAAATACTATCAAGCTGCCACACCTGACTATCTTGTGTTTGACCTCAGGCCAATGGACTTAGAGACCCTGGAATCCTCCACCTTTAAATGTGTTGTGTCCTTGAACTCATTATTGCATATTGGTTGTGTTTTGATTCAGCAAGTAAAGAAATTACATTGATTATCCAAACTATAAAAGTGCCAAATCTGCTTTTGATTTGTGATCATTTCTCAGGTCATTTTATGACAATTTTATTGCACTTACAGGACAGGGAGGACATTATCTAAGTGACTTCTTTTGTTCAAAGCAGTCTTTTCAGAAATGCCTTTTTCCAGTATTAGCTTTGACAAATTTCTGTAATTTCTGCAAACCATTAAGTAATACCAAACTGAGTGCAAGCACTTACAAACTGCCTTTGTGACATTAAGCAAGTCACTTAATATATTTAGGTAGTTTTCCTTATGTACAAAGTAAAATGAGTTAAAATTTGGTTTAACAAAATTTCAGCCATTACTAATAGTATATAGTTCCGTAAGTGTTTCTCCTCTTACTCCCATTTTCTCCTTAAAACACATATACACACGTACATACAAAACACACGTTGATAAAACCCCAAAACCCACTGCAGATTAAACTATGTTTAATGAAATTATTTTTATAAATGTTTACCTAATCTTGTTTTTCAATTTGTAGAAGTCATTAATGAAAAAAAACTATATAAAACAATTAGTATAAATCACATTAGTTAAAAAATACTTGGTTATATTTTATCATTTATTGTCAATGTAGACTCATCAATACATCACCACCATCCCATTTTTTCTCTTTTGCTGCCTCATTTACTTTGGGAATGGGTAATTTTTCACAAGTATAAATTGTCCTAATTAATTTTATTCTGATTCATTTCAATACTGCCCAGTCAATACACTTTCATAACATGAGACGTAATGCATAAAGGGAAAAACTATGTAATATGTATGATTACAACCAGTGAAAGATACTATATAAAAAGAGACAAAAAGGAATTATACTTTCTTTGGATTTTCACATGAAAAATATATCCATTAAATATGAAAGATACATTATCAATTTTTTAATCTATCCACTTAATTTGTGTTTCTCCAAATAGAGTGTATATCCATGCACCTCAGATTTGTTTCTCTTAGTAGAATACGTGATTTATAGCTATTCTGCTTGTTTGTACCACTTTGCCAACTGGTGATGACTTATTTCTTGTGCAAAGAATAATGCTGACTTCAAGGTTGTGCATATTTTAGATCCTTTCAATTTCTAGGCAAGAAATCAGAAGAAGTTCCAATCAGGATACAGCTGTTAGAGGGCCTAATTTATTATTTTCTCCTTTATCTTCTGGTGTTTTTCAGAGTTTTCCAACATAGGCTTCGCCTTGTGTTTAGAAAAAGTAAAATAACTTTGTTGTGATTATGTAGAATGTTTACACAAAGACAACTTAACCTTTGAAAACAGTTTTATAATAATTGAAACAATAATCCCTTACATTGTTTGAGGCTTTATGTTTTAGGCATACTTTAACAAACATCTATTTTGTTTCAGAGATGAAGCTACAATGAAATGCTAATCAACTAATGTTGAACAAAGAAATTCAAATAGTGCATTGTGCCTTTTGTTTATACTTCAGTAAAAAAAATGTAAGTTATAATCTGAACACATTATAACTTGATCAAAGGTGTTAGTATGTAGTTGGACCTTGAAATAAAAATGAAAATATTTGAAGTTCAAATAATTTTCTACAGAACATTCATGAACTTAAATCAGTCATATTAGTTACTGTAATGAGAAGAAATTAATTTTTAGTTTGCATTTATTTTGATAAATATAAATATGTAGTCTCTTTCCTACTATTTAAAGGTATGTTTCTAGTAATGGCATTGCAGACATGCTCCCCTGCCCCCTTGCATCTATATGAGGATTTTTGTTTTCAGTTGCTAGCATAGATTTGTCTATGTTTGTTATCTATTTGCTATTTAATGATTTCATCTTAAAGAGCTTGCAGTACATTTGCTAATAGGTAAAAATATACTATAACAACTCAGATTGTATATGTCCTTTAGCTTTGTTTTAGTTTCCTTGGCTGCTCAAGCAAATATGCAATGGGTCAGTTTAAACAATGGAAAGTTATCGGATCATTCTCTTGAGTTTAGGAAAAAGTCCAAATCAAGGCATCATCAAAGCAAGGGTTTATCAAATACTGTAGCATTGTGGGTCTGGCTGCTGGCGATTTGTGGTCCTGGGCTCCTCTGTCATGTGATAATGCCTGCGGCGGTCCTTCCTGGCCTCTCCCTTTTCTTCTGGATTCTGTTGATATTCTGCCTCTGGTGGCTCCCTCTGTGGCTTTCTCTCTGTCTGTATGAATTTCATTCTGCTTAAAAAGGACTTTAGTAATAGGATTAAGGCCCATCCTGATTGAGGAATGTCTCACCTTAACTGAAGTAACCTCATCAAATTGTCCTACTTAGAATGGGTTCACACCCACAGGAATGGATTAAGTTTAAGAATACAGTTTTTTTCTGGGGTACATACAGCTTCTTGCTATTATCACCCTTACAGCATACTTGAAATTGTGCCTCATCTTCATAGAGTAATAGAGTGTTTCCTTTGATTTTTCTCCTGCCTTGTATTTTATACAGTTCTTGTGTACTAAGGTTCTATTTCAATCTACTGCCTCACCCTCTTGGGCTATTTTACAGTTTTTTAAAAATTGGCCCTTATCTAGGAGTCTAGAGTGCCATTTTAGTATTCATTACCTATCGTATGACACTCAGTTTTTACAGTTCCAGTTGATTATTATTCAATGCTATCATTCCCATCTGCCCAAGACCTTTAGCATTATTAGTTTTAGCTTTACCTGAAGCAATGCACCAATTAAAAAAATTCATCTACCAATACTGACTTGGGGTACTTTACACAATATCAAAGATATAATAATATACCCAATTGCATATAAAAGTTTAAAATTTGCACAGGCCCAGTGGGGCCATATTAATTAGTTGAGGAAGACTGTAAGAAAGAGATTACTTGGTATAGCTTATGAAGACTATTTAGCAATTTGATATAAGAGAAAGAGTGGGGTCCATGGTAGTTGGAGTAAATATTTGCATATAAATGTGTTACCACTTGGAAGTGGTTTGAGATTATTTTGAAAAAATGAATATTACTAGTGAGTGATTATAGATAAATTTATATAGTATAATAAATGAACTTGGTGCAATAGGCATGTTTTTCAAATGTGCTTATAATAATACCGAATTCACTTGTAAAAAATTTAAAAGCTTGTTAAAATTCCATGATATTCTGATTCAATATGCGAACAGTATTAGTAAGTACTGCACTAGGCAAAGATGGTCCAACTTAATCTCTTCTGTAAGAAGATAGCATGGTTAAAGTTACAGAATGTATAGTCCACAGAGCCAGACTCCTCCTAGTGTATAGCAAAGATGTTGCCACATATTAGGTGATCAGTATAAAATCATTCTATAAATGAAAATCTGCATAAATTAGGAAGATGCATAAAATATGAACTGGAATGCCCTGATGGGAAAATCATATAAAACAGTTATGATACTTTAATGGGATTATATAAGTGTAGTAGTTTGGCATTACTTATGAATTCCAAAACTAGATATTGGATTATGTTTGTAAACTGGTCTGTTCTTCTGGACATATTAGATTGTATTAGAGTCAGAGGTTTCACTTTTACTGATTAAATTATGATTAGGGCTTTGATTGGGGCACGTCAATAAGACATTGAGTCCCCACCCCTTTGGTGGGTGGGGACTCACATAGAAAACCACACCCAGAGCAGAGAGTGGAGTTTTGAGTTTTGATGGTGGAGTTTTGAGCTGGAGCCCAGGAAGCAAATACACAGAGAAGCAGATATGTGAGGAAAGCGAGAAGGCTCCATTAGACATGGCAGAGGCCTGGGAAAGAGAGTTTACAGCTGGTCTTGTGGAGAGAGCAGAGCAGCTGAGCCCAGAGAGAAACAAGCCCCAGGAGAGAGACGAGACTTATCCCAGTCTACAGCTGATATTGGAAGAAACAGGGAGCACGGAGCCTTAAGGGGAAGAGGAAGCCTGAACCCTTGCAGACATCAGCAGCCATCTTGTTCCAACATGTGGCAACAGACTTTGGTGAGAGATTTAAGTAATGCTTAATGGCCTCCTAACTGTAAGCCTCTACTCCAAATAAATATCCTTTATAAAAGCCAACAGATTTCTGGTATTTTGCATCAGCACCCCTTCAGCTGACTAATACAATGAGCAATTCCAAAACACATTAAAAAAGTGAAAAAACAATGAAACAAACAAACAAACAAAAAAACCCTGAGTAATAATGAATTGATATCAGTCTTTCCAAGGAAGATTTCTGGCAACTTTAGGCATTTGTATAAGACATTGAGGTGGCTATTGCTTTGAAATATCAATTGTTAGCTTTGATATTTTTCCCAAGACACAGTTGAAATAAAGAGGAGAAAGCCTAAGAAAAATAAGCATTTTATTTGCAGACTACTGAAATTTCATTGTTTTAATGGCATGTTGATATATTAGATGGGTATGTGTGCTACTGTTACTTAATGTAACTCTATCAGCCTTACTCCTGCTATTCCCTCTCTATGGAGGAAGTTTCATCTTGCCCTACCAGAAGAAAACCTATCTATTCTTCAAGAACAAATTGAAATGTAGCATCTTCCGTTTATTTGTATTTCTTCTTAGTGCTAAAGCTATCTCTGTCTAATGCCTGTAGAGTTAAGTACTTCTTTTTTTAAAAAAAATATTGCATCATGATTTCTAACCTAATACTTGTGATATTGATATCAGCTATGTTAGAGACAAAGTTATCTTTTATCTTTCTATGATCTTGATAGCTAATATTTTACATGCAATTGTCCTCAATTAATATATATTCAATAGATGGAGTTAGAAAAGAAAAAATGGAATCCTAATATTTCCATAATCCTTGTCCATAATTAAAAGAGCTGAACCAGAAACCTTAGTGTTACAGAATGTTAACTTGATGTTGAGATAGGTTTAGAGTTTATTTTAATATTTGTTTCATTGAATCTCTTATTTTCAATCATAATTTTCAATAATTTCATGTTAACCAAAAAGCATAATATCTTAAGAGATAACTTTCATTATTACCTCATGCAAAACATAGCCTAGGCATGACAATTTAAGAAGCATTTTTTCAAAGCAAACATGATATAACATTCTGAGATTCAGTGGCAGTTTTGAATGGAGACTCTAAATCAGTGCTGGTTTTATATAATTGGTAGCATATGTCGTAGCAATTACTAATTAGATAATTGGAAGCATATGGTAGCAATTACTGTCAATCAAGTTATGCAGTATCCCAATAGGTAAAGTAATACCTTCAGTGAAGAAATGTCTATGTATTGTCTCAATTCTATGAAGGGATTAATGAGAGCATTCTAAGCTATACTTTGAGGCACTACCAAGGAACAATGCTTAGAAGCAATCTATAACTTTAATTGAGGTCATGGTTACAGTATGTGACAGCAGCTATGAATTGCCCCATCCAATTTGCTGTGGCTCATTAAGATATCCACTGCTCAAGAATTGTATATACAGGTCACAACAAATCATATCAAGTGAATTGTTCAGTCAGGTAGAATTCTATTGCACAGACATGGCCTAAGGCCAGGTTTATGTATCACAAGAAAAATGCCCATGAAATAGTATATACAATGTATCCAAGTCTTGGCTGTATTGTCAGATGTATCATGTTCTCTGGCAGCAATAGCTCATTAAGATCTATATCCAGAGAATAATGGAGCCCACACTTAAAATATGTCATTGCTTCTATGGAAGTCCTTAAATGCACCACTATTAATCTGGTATGAGGGGGAAACCTAGTTTTAGACTGGAAGCCGAGTACTTTGCTTGCCCAGAAAAATTACCTTCACAGACCACATGGATATGTAGGCTTCATCTTTGACTCTTCTTGATAAAATTCTGCCTTCAACAAGGAATACTCTATGTCAGGCTGAAAACATTACTTATTAAAAATCTATCATGAAGGCATCAAACCTCAGATTAAAGAGTACCTAGTTCTCTTTTTAGCAGCATTATTCATCCGTATTATTTCAATATCCATCACTGTCAAAATTATAACTTGCTTGCCTATTAACTTTTTTCCTTTTTTTCCTTCTACTAATTACATCAACAATTTCATCCCATATTTGTCCTCTTAAATGCACCTGCAGGTGCACATGCACGCACACATACACACATACACACTACACATTTTATTATAACATAAGAATTCTATCTGCATTGGAGACCCAGAAAAATCAGAACTTCCATGGGCTCTAGTAAGAAATTGTCTTCCTTTGAACCAAGATGTTGTCTTTTCTCCCTTGACAAGTCACATATAATAGTGATGGAGACTGTGGTTCTAATATTGTGGAATACCTAGTTACATTGATTATTGTTATGTGTATATTTATGTATATAAAACACTCAGTGAACAATGTATTGCATATCAGCCAAAAGAGATAAATTAGTAAGCTTTTTAACCAACCTGAATTTTAAAGCTACAAATCTCCTTAGTCTATTATCTTTCCATTACACTATAAACACCAATATACACAGTTTTAGTTTCAACAAATTTGTTCAATAAATATTTATTGAGTGCTTAATGCGTTCTAGGCAGTTTTCTGCGTCCTGTTTATACAATGTGAATGCACCAGGAAGAAAATTCCTGTCCTCATGGAGATTAAATCAAGTGAGGGAAAAAGCCCATAAACAAAGTGAATAAGTAAAGTATAAATTATAAGATGATATTATAAGTACTAAGAAGGAAGAGGAACTTTGAGAGGAGAGGGGAAGAGCTCAGGGAGTGGGGAAGGGGAAACATTTGAGCAATGCCTTAAAGGCACCTTAAAGGAGATGAAGTAGCAGGCCATACGTATAGCTGGAAGGGCTTTCCAGTAGAAAGTACAGCAGGCATAAGAACCCTGAGGCAGGAATATGCCTAGTATATTCCAGTGAAGCAAGGGGGCCAATATGGCTGAAGCCTAACAAGGGATGGCAGAAAAGTAAGAGCTAAGATTCAAGAGGTTGTGGCGACAAGTTTCCCTAGAGCTTACTAAAGCATTTTAAGGACTTTGGCTTTTACTCTGTATGAGATGGAAAGCCGCTGGAAGCTTCTTAGAAGAGTGAAAGAAGAATAGTTTAAAGGAATCACTGTGGTTCTCACGTTCACAATAGACTAAAGTGGAAAGGTTGGTGCAGGAAATCAGTTACAACAATATTGCAAACATCCAGGCAAGATAGAAATCATGAAAAGTAACTGAATACTAGATTTATTTTTAAGGTAAAGCTAGCAGAATGTGCTATTCAACTGGATATATTAGTTGTGAGAGAAAGGGAGAAAACAAAGGAGGCTTTATGTTTTTAACCTATAAAACTGAAATCATGGATTTGTCATCATGTGATGTGGAAGATTGTTTTATGCTTTGTCGTGTTTGGCTGTTGTTTGTTAGTCTGATTGCTTTCTGGTGGAGGGTGGAATGTTAAATTTGGAAATGTTCAATTTAACCTTGGTCTACCTCCTTGAGGAGTTATAAAGTAGGCAGTTAGAGATTGTTGGCAAAGCGTTTACAAAACTTTTCCTGCTTAGAAAGAAAACTTGACCTTTGTTTAGTACTCTACTTCTGTTGTCCTGGGAACTTTAAAAGGATAATATGTTAATGGTTTTACTACTCATGAAGTTATAATATTCTGACAGATAAGAAAAGGAATTGGAAATTGAAAGGGAAACTATATTTCAAAACAGACTACCGTCTGGCACAAAATCCGATAAAGGCATCAAACTAAAGCCATGATGTTTATCACAGACTCCATATGCTCAAACTCTTTTTAACACCAGTTTGTTTAGACTTATATGTTCCAACAAATTGAACTAACAGTAATTCTGCATGAACTTATATGTTCTAAAGGTAAGATCGTTGACTGTCCAAAGAACTCCCTAATTTACAAAAAGTAACAAATCACTATGAAGTCCATACTATGACTATACTCAGCCCTTAAAATCCTGCAAGTACCCTTTCTTTAACTCCCACCTTTTGATATACCTCACCCATCCTTAGGTGCCCTTTGCAAACTCAATTAGCTTAACTGTTTCTCACTCTAAGTATGAACCTGGTGGGTTTGGGAAAGTATGTTTTAGCACAGAGCAATGTTGTTTATGGTCGAAATAACCAAGAAGGCTATATATACTGCATCTGGACTGAGACAACTATAAATACTTTAAAGGAAGACATAGCTTCCTGCTTCCCTGAGTGTAGTGAGTCTGATAATTAGGCAACTCCATTTTAGAGATCCTGGAGGTTATGTCTATGGAATTGTTATAAAAAATAATGCTTCTGATTTTTGGTCTCAGCTGCAGAAACAAAGAAGAAAATCATCATTTGGAATGTGTCACAATAAGACACACACCTTGTGCCACAGCTGTGGCTCTAAGGCCTACCATCTTCAGAAGTCGACCTGTGGCAAATGTGGCTACCCTGCCAATGCAAGAGAAAGCATCACTAGAGTGCCAAGTCTAAAAGATGAAATACCAGCAGTATTGGTCGAATGGGCCACCTAAGTTTGTATACTGTAGATTCAGGCATGGATACCATGAAGAAACACCTAAACCCAAGAGGGCAGCTCTTGCAGCATCCAGTTCATCTTAAAGATTTCACTGATTAGTTGTGCAGTAAATTTTCTGGTTTTAAAAATTAAAATTAAAATAAAAAATTAAATAATGCTCCTGTAGTATATGAGATGTTTAACCTGAGTAGATCCTGCACCCTCTTGGAATGACTTCTGTTTCCTTGCATCTTTGTTGTGTGGACTGCAACAAGGACTGCTACTAAGAATTCAGCAGATAAGGATCCTCTGACACTAACTGATAACAGGCTGCTGTTGCTATACTTTATCCAGTTTGGAGGGTGGTGCCAAGCGAGGTCTATTGTAAGTTTGTGAATCTGAAAGTTTAGCTGAATGTAGGCAGAAACTTTGTAAGCAATGCAGATAAGCAACTGGAATTCATGGGGAAACTCTTTGTAATAGATAAAAATGTGGATGAGATTAGCGAAGTGTATTGAAAGCTGGGAAAAGATGAAATTTTAAGACTGAATGCAAATATAGAAGAAACGCAGTCCAAGGACCGAGGACTGCAAGATCCCAACTTTAAAAGGCTCAGGCGATGAGGAGAACTAAGAAAAGATGGTTGAAAAGAAACTGCCAGTGGAAAGGTGATATAATTTTGTATACTGCAATCAAATGAGTTTTTGAAGGAGATGAGAATAATCAATTTTGTCAAATGCTTCTGATAGATGAAGTAAGATGAGGAATGAGATTTAAAGATTGCATTTAGAATCATAGAGATTTCTGCTAACCTTAATACAAGTACTTTCACTGGGCAAGTGAAGGTGAATACCTGGTTGTAGAAGGTTCGAGAAGAAAGAGTTGGAGAGGAATTGAAGCAGAAAGATCAGACAATACTAATTGAGGAGTTTAGCTGTAAAAAGAAAAAGTAAAATGGGTATATACTTAGAAAATGTTCTGAGGCCTGGAAAGTCCCATTCCCCCCCTCTACTCCACCCTGCCACACACACACCTTTATAATAGCTTTTTTATTTTTTTAGAATGCAAAAGATTCTATATGTATGCTAGATGGATGATGCTAGCTTACTTAAAACTGAAGAGGGAAAATGGTTTATGAGGGAAAGGGGGAAAAATCTTTGCTTTGGGTAGGTAAGAAGTGGCTAGGCACAAATGTAGGGATTGGCTATAGAAGTGCAGTACATTTACATAAGTTATGCCTACTCAGAAATGCTTGAAGAAATGCTAGACTTGTTCTTTCATTTCAATGACAACACAATTAGTTTCTATTTATTTGTGCATTTAACAAATATTCAATCTATATCTTCTAGGTGTCAGATAGTGTTTTAAATTCAGAGAATAACTCAGTGAACAAAACTGATTAAAAGCAGCCCTGCCATCATTGGGTATACATTTTAATGAACCTATTGGCTCTGGAACAACAAGTTCAAGGATTAGAAAACTTGCTATTCTTTTCATCCAGTATCTTTAAAAAAATAGCAAAAATAGCTCCAGTATATCCTTGTTGTTGTGGCAGTTTGGTATTGTTTATGAATTCCAAAAATAGACATTGGATTGTGTTTGTTAACCAGTCTGTTCCTCTGGGCATATTAGGTTGTATTAGAGTCGGAGGTTTCACTTTTACTTTATTAAATCAAGATTAGGGCTTTTATTTGATTACATCATTAGGGTGACTCAGTTTGAGTCCCCCCTTCCCTCCCCGCCTCCCCGCGCCCCAACGTGGGCTATATAAATGGATGCTCAATCAAAGACAGGGAACTAAGTACATGGAGAAGGAGAACACAGAGAGTTTAGTTTTGGATGCCAGAGACCCGAGGAAAGAGCGGAGCCATTCACCTGATGGTTTGCAGCTGAAGAGACCTGAGTCCTGAACAGCTGAGCAAGCCTGGAAAGAAACATGCCCCAGGGAGAAAGACAAGCCTTAAGCTAGCCTACAGCTGAGATCAGAAGAAGCTGAGACCATGGAGCCTTAGGAGGAAGAGGAAGGCTGAACCCTCGCAGAGAATGGCAGCCATCTTGCTCCAACACAAGGCAACAGACTTTGCTGAGGAAAGTAACTTACTCTGTATGGCCTTGTGAGTGTAAGCTTCTACCCAAATAAATACCCTTTATAAAAAACAACAGATTTCTGGTATTTTGCATCAGTATCCCTTTGGCTGACTAATTGTCTTTGTTAAAATTTCAGTCTATTTTTTTTGAAAGAGAAGCGTGAAATAAACTGTTCAGTTAATGTTTCTTTTAGAAGAATTCTGCATTCTGCTGACAGAAATGATTGTGCCTGGTAATCACTATAAAGAACTGATGAGATTGTGTCACTGAGGTTTGAGAAGGAACATTGAACACTTCCAGACCAGTAAATAAGTTCTTTCCTGACAATGGCCAGGCAAAATCTATATAAAAGCTCCACAGGTTTCTTTTCATGTCCCATGGAAAAAAAAATAACTGACTTAGCAAATGCTATACTCAGTTACCTCTTTTCAACATTAAAATCTGTTGCAACTACTAGATATGACTTCTAGCTAATGTTTTGAATAAAAGCCAATTCCGCATCTGCTACTTTAAATGAGGTCAACAGAACCTTATTTAAAACTACCATTTGAAGTAATAACCACAATTCCCCCCCAAAAATATATTGTTCATTGTTTGTACATGTCTTGTATTTCTAAATCACCTCAGGGCTCTAGGTGAGGATTTGATTTCAGATCCTATCTATAAAGACCTATTTGATTACAGGAAAAAGAAATGACTTCCCATCCATTAGAGAAGGGCATTTCCTCTCTGAACCTTCCATACTATCCCTGATTTATTTTAACTGTACTAATTTTTATCTTGAGACTTTGTCAAATTTTATCCAATTGTTTAACCGTTCTATACATTTAACTCCTTTTGCCTGTAAGTCTCTAGTTCCAATGATTGCTTTAGTTTAGCAAGTTGTTTTCATCAATGCATTTCCTAAACTCTTGGCTGCAAGTCCTAGGCCATTGTATCAGAAAATTTTACCTACATGTTACATCAGAATCTTCTTGACAATCTTTTTTTTATTGTTTTTTAGGAGAGATCTGTGAACAGGAATATCTGGGTATGGTACTAAGATTCTGCCTTTGTAAATGTACCCTACTTATGGGCTCCATTGAAAAGTAAGTGAATAAGAATTTCTTGGTGATGGGAGCACAGGACTCTTCATTTTAAATCAACACTGAGATAATTTGTATGCACATTAATGTTTAAAAATCAAGATTTTAGGCACTCTTATTTATTGGTCCCACCCTTTGAGGAATGTTGTTGGCCAAGAGACAATACTGGCACTTCCTTTAATTCATTTTGCTCTTAATTTGAAGATCCTAGTGATTATGAAGTGGTTTTGGTTTTGGTTTGCTTTTTTGTGTGCTTTGTTTTAATTCATAAATGAGGCAGTGGTTCTCAGCTGCGGGCAGAGGATTTTGGTACCACGTATAATTTTGCAATGTCTAGAGTCATGTTTGGTTGTCACACTAGTTAGGGAGGTTTCCACTAGCATCTAGTGGGTAGAGGTCAAGGATGCTGCTAAACACTTTACATTGGATAAGACAACCCACTCACCACTCTCTCAAAACAAGGATTATTTGGACAAAAATGCCAATAGGGTAGAGGTTGAGAAACCTACACTAAAGCAACTGGCTAGAAGTGATGACCATTTCAAAAGTTTCTTTGCCTACTCAACCCAGAACTCAAGGACCTTCCTTTGGGAAACAGGCAGTATGACACTGCTTATAACCCTGGAAATTCTGCAGGGAATAATACAGACTGCTTCTAGTATTTTGATCTTCTCCCCTACACACAGTTTAATATTCAAGACAATCTGAGTTCCCATGCAGAAAAAAAAAAAAGGTGAAACACTGTTCTAAAGGAAGCAAGATCATAAAATCTGAATGCCAAAATGGCAGATGGCACAAGGTATAAACTTAAGACATTTCTTTCTGTGCTTCTGGTGTCAAAGACTTAATTAAAGTTAGAATCTTATCTTTATGAGAGTTACACAATAATCTTGGGGTTACTAAGAAACTATAATGGCAAAGCAATAAAGGAGTCTGAAAACTTTTCCTCTTGACCAGACAATTAGAACAAGAATTCTCTATTAATTTTTGTAACATTTCATTCTTTATGTCACAATGATTTAGAGAAATAATAGTGGTCCTCAGTTCCATCTAGGATTTTACAGCTAAGCAAAATAAAAACTCCTTAGGGTAAAGTACAGTAAAAAGGAACAGTACTTTAGGTCATCATAATACAGTAGAACAGACTTAGAAATCAATGATAAATTGACATTCCAGAAAGCCTGCTCAGGAGGGCCATTCCAGAGATATAGAGAACCTAGTCCCTGTGGTACAGTAACTGTCTCTTGTAAAAATAAATAAACAAATAAATAAGCAAAAGCAAAGTAAAACATATTAGAAATTGAGTAAACGCACAGAGGCTTGAAACACTTAAGTTGTTATGGGATTAGACATCACTCATACTGAGTGATAAAAGAATTTACAATTTAACAATAAATTTATAAAAACCTTAGATACCTGGTGAATTTTCAATACTATTAACCTTTCTCACATATATAATATTGTGATTACAATATGAAAGATTGTCTTAACAAATAATTTGCAAAAAACAGAAAACTACACGATGATAAAATCTGCTTCTAATTTCACTCCCAAGTTTATCTCCTGTTTGTTTATATTTTTTCCTAATATGACAGCTACTTGTTGAATTCTCCTTTGTACCCTGTCCTCTATGTCTGCTGGGGACAGAGGAGTAAACAACACAAAGCAGTCCTTTTCATGGAATTTAAATTAAAATATTTAAAATAAGCAAAGAATCATATACTTTTTGTCACAAAAAAAGTTAAAATAAATGAAAGGTAACAAGACTAGTTATGGGTGACCAGTAAATATATCAGCAGGTTTCTCTGATTAGGTGATATTTAATAATGTACTTTGTCCACACATTTATACAAGTAAAATGAGCATTTTAGCAATGTTTTACCTATTGAAAAATTAGATTTCTAATGAATGCGTATATTCTATCATGCTAATTTTGAACATATGTAGTAGTGTCATGGTTTTATTATATTTATTTTTACCCAATAATTAATGGGTCAAATTAAATGAATAAAGAGTTTTAAAGTTTTATATTTATTTTGAACTTGCCTTTGGAAGAGTTTCACCATTTTTAATCCTAAAAAAATGCTTAAGTCAAATTTTTTCCAAGTATTCACAAACATGCACATTAACCTTAGCTATATGTCTGTGTGTATATGTAAACACTTATATGCATAGATTTATATTTTCAATTTGGATAGGTAAAAAGTTGCTTTGTATTTTCATTTTTACATTTTTTGTTTTCTAGTGGCCTTGATTATTTTACATGTTTATTGGGCATTTGCATTTTTATGCATGTAAAAAGCACTTCATATCAACTGTTGATTTTTCTTCATGATTTTAAAAAAATTACACTAGATAAGAATATTAAAATTTTTGCAGTTGTCTATATTGCAACTATTTGTCATAACTTGTTTAGTTTATGTTTTGATGTACAGAATATTATAATTACTTTGCAATCCTTGAACTAACCACTTTTATCAAGAGACACTTCTATACTTGAAAGAACATATGATCGGTAAACAGATAAACTATGATCATTTGAGTTCCTTATAAATGAACAAACTGACCCTGTTATTCAAGGAACAAAAATTAATTTATTGATTAGCAATAATTACATTCAAGATTTTAAGCAAAAATTAAAATTTTGGAAAACTTATATCTGAAACTATGATACAGCTTCCCAATACTTCAAGATTTTTCTGATAATATAAATGCTAGTATTATTGAATATGATTTTTTGATATTATATGATGGAATGTATCAACATTTGGAAGATCTCATTGAATTAATATTTTCCAGGTGACCAATGGATGACATTATAAAACGATGCATAGGAAAAGGGTACATTCAAAATATAAGATAGACGAAGGAATTTTAATGTAAAAGACTATGAAGTGTCATCAACAGAGTTTCAGATTTCAAATTGCAATTCAGCTTTAAGAAACTATCTCTTGTTGAGTTCTGGTGTAGTATTAAAGCAGAATATCCAAAATTATATGAAAAGTCTATTAAAATATTCTTCCCTTTTCCCACTACATATCTTGGTGAGATCAGATTTTTTTTTTTTTTTTTGTATATTTCATTCAAAACAGCAGATAGAAATAGATTGAATACAGAAGTCAATACAAGGACATTTCTTCAGTTACTTTTTTTTCCCCTTTCATTTTTTTTGTAATTTATTTTTATTGTATTTTACATAGGTATGTCTGTGACAAACTGAAAATAAAAACAAAGGAAGAGAAAAAATAAACTATTATTTTCCCCACATAGAATTTGAAAGTACTGCCCTAGCCTTTGGGAGTAGTTAATATCTCCCTTTCTTCTGGGAAGCTAGAGGCTAGAGCCCCAAGTAAAGCAAGTAGGGAAGGCAGCAGAGCCTTTGCATTTTCTCACACCAAGCAGAGGTAGCATAAGTTGACCAGGCTTGAGCCATATTAAAGCAAACTAACAAATATCCAGGTACCAAGAACCAAGAGAGTCTAGAGGGGGAACAAGATTAAATATAATGAAAAAGTTGGCTAGTCTAAGTCACCAGCTCCTGGGGATGGACCATCTGAACCTTTGGAATTTTCTGTGATAGGAATGCCTTTTGATTTTCATGGTGGGTCCAGAACCACACCTGATCGTTCATATGCTAAGAGATGACAGGGAGAGTCCAGTCTTAGGGTAGGGTCTGGGGCTCTGAGTCATGTCTCATCAACCTACTCCCTGATTACTGGGAGTGCAGGGAGACTGCAGATTGAATTCCACTAAATGGACATTGATTCTATTAATCATATCTATGTAAGGAGACCCCATATAGACTCATGACACTTGAAGCCCTGATAAGCTTCCAGGATTGATAAAATACACTTCTGTTCTGGAAGGGTCACATATTCTGACACCAGGTGGTGGAGTGGACACTAGGACACAGAAGCTTGCATTTGAAACCTTCCCAAACTTTACCCTATGAGTCTCTTCTTTAGGGTTCCTTTTATATTTATCATTTTATTCTAATAAAGTTGTAATTGGAAGTATAGTGCTTTCAATGAGTTATGTGAATCATTACAGTGAATTATCAAACGCAAGGCAGTGGTGTCAACACCTGAACTTGTAGCCAATTGGTCAGAACTGTGAGTAGTCTGGTTCTCTGAAATTGTAACTGATGCCTGAAAGGAAATCTTGTAGATGATTGCCTTTATCCTCTGGAGTCTGGACCTAACTCAGGATAGTAAAAAATCAGAACTGAAATGGATTGAGTTACTGTGATATTTGCAGTTGGCATCAGAAGCTATTTTGGGAGTTGCAGAAGTTTTAGCAATAAACGTTACAGAGGGCTATTGGGAAAAATGGGGGTGGGTCAAAAAAAGACAGCCACAGAGGGCATCAATGTCTTCAAGGGACTTTGCAGTGAAGAGATATGAAGGATTTCAAATTAAAGGTGCTTACATTTGAGTTCTCTAATAAATGATGTTTGCTTGGATGATCACAAAATCTTCTTAGATGAGGCACTCTTTGATATGATTAAGAGAGAAAAGAGTCAGCCATATGTCCAGGATGCTAAAAATATTTATAGTACATTTTCCTCTAAACATTCATTTACCAAATATTTTAGAAACTTCCTTGTACAAGGCTATGAGCTATTAGTGAACTATACAGTCAGTCCTTGTGGAGTTACATTCTAGTGGGAGAAACAGATTTTAAACACAAGACTATATGAAAAATCACATTACTATACTGGGATTTCTGTAGTGCAACTAGTCTCCTCCCCAACTCTAAAGCATTTTAATGAAAAATAGAAGTATTATAATAGAAAATTTATTATAAGGAAAATGGGCTTGTGAATATAGCTTAAGCATGCAGTCTACAACTTCAACCAAAGTCTAAATCTTGCAATCCATTGAGGAGAGAAAGAGATTTGAAGTGAGAGAAAGAAAGTAATGAAGGTTATTCCCAAGTTTTGGGTTTGTTACTACAAAAACCCTATAAAATATTTACATTTTACAATTTTTACACACAGAATATTAATATAGTCTACTATGGATATCTGAGTTCAGGGGACAAATATTTTGATTAGAAGCCAAGTCAATTTCTTTTTCTTTTAAGTTCTTTAGAGCTAGGTTATAATTTTCTCTTCCAAGTTAATTGATACAATGCACAGATCAAATGTGGATGATACTCATGCCCTCTTTTAAACTGCTCATTCCTGAGGGAATACATTGGAAAACATGTTGATGTCTTATTCTAATCTAACTGTTCTCGAGATACCAATGTCTTGGTTGGTAATTCCTAGTGTATAAGCCAATTATTTAAAAAAAAAAAAAAAACTTTTGTTACCAACTACTGCAGTAATTAACTGCATTTCTCCATGAAATGACATTATTTATAATCATAACACATTGTCCAAACCATCAACTATGTGATCACTGCCAGCTTAAAAAAAAACATAAACACTTGTTGGGCTCAAATTCTATGACAAATGGCAGCATGAGAATACACTTTGCAAACCATTACAGACTACACGGACTTTCAAGGATATTTTTGTATCCTGACATCTCAAGATATAATTATGTAAGCAACCTAAAATGTTCTGAATATTTTCAAGATAAATATTTTTCAGAAATTTTTTTTTATTTATTACATGTCTTTTTAGTGCTCAAATCATAAGACTTGTATTTTAATCATTAATCTGACATTGACATGTTTTATAAATTTGCTCTAATCAGTTTCCCCCTCTGAACCTCAGGCTTCTTATTTGTAAATGTTTTTTTTCAAATGTATTTTTAATTTTTAAAAAAAAGATATTTAGGTTACATAAATGTTACATAAAAATATAGGGGATTCCCATATGCCCCACTCCCTATACCTCCCACAATTTCCCACATTAACAAAATCCTTCATTAGTGTGGTACATTCGCTGCAATTGATGAAATCATTTTGGAGCATTGCCACTAAGCATGGATTATTGTTTATATTGAAGTTCAGACTCTCTTGGGCACAGCTTTGTAGATTATGGCAAGATATGTAATGCCCTGTATCTGTCATTGTAATGTCATTCAGGACAATTCCCAAGTCCCAAAATTGCCCTTATAGTTTACCTGTTTTTCCCTCTCCCTGCCATCAGAATTTCCAGTGGCCACTGCCTCCACATCAGTAAGTCTACTTTAGTCCATAGTTCATTCCCCAATCCTGAGGATTCTGGGATGGGGATGCCCACTCCACCTCTAATTGAGAGGGGGCTCTGATCCCATGGGGCAGATCGATGGGACTCTCTTGCTTGCTTGTAAATGGGTTTTATTGACCAGAGCGATTGTTTTTACATTGTTTTCTTTTGAAAATCTCAAGCATTATCACATAGAGAAAAGAAGGAAATCCTGGTGGTAAGGCTCTAAGGTTTTTGCTCTGTGGGAACCACAACAGGTTTTCTTTCACTTATTTTAAAAATTGGTTATGGGGGAAGATTCCTTTGAAAGTTTTACAGTACTGACTGTAAAATATGCCTGAAAATCACTGGATTAGAAGTTAATTAAGGTAATTTTTATTCTATCTCATATTACAGATTGAAAAGTAAGAAATTAATATTATCATGTCACTTCTGTTTCCTATTTTGCTTGAATTGTAATGAAATTATAATTTTTGTATGTAAAAGATGGTTGAACCATGTGGTTCAACTTAATGCAGTAGCCCTACTTTTACAGTAGTGCTATTCTCCACAAAAGCTGGGCAGTGCTTACTCTTCTTTTACTTTTCAACAAACAGAATGAATGAAATAAATTTTTGAAAGGTTTTAACAAATGAAGCTTATTTTTTTTTATTTAAACTTTATTTTTAATCATGCTTGCACTGATAAATAAATGAAGGGAAGAATGTAAACATTTTTGAGGATATCTTATTGATGTCTGAAATTGTAAGAGATATTCTTGTTTAAAAATAAAATAATGACAATTTTGAAATTTTTTTTTGCTCTGAGGCAGATGTTAAGAGTTAGTGATTGTGATGGTTAGGCTAATGTGTCAACTCAGCCAGGAAATTGTGCCCAGTTGTTTGGTCAAGCAAGCACTGGGCTAATTGTAATACAAGGACATTTATGAACTTTAGTCATCAGTGAGTTTACTGCATAGATGGCTGATTACATCTACAATCAACCAGGGAGATTGCTGTCAGCAATGAGTGACATTTTATCCAATCAGTTGAATGCGTTAAAAGCAGAAGTGGTTTCAGCATTCAGAGAGAATTTCCCAGATCATCTTTGGACAGCCAAATTCTCCTGGGAGTTCATCAAGGACCTTCATCGGCCCTTTATCAGAGCTCCTGGTTTGTAGCCTGCTTGCAGAATCTGGACTTGTGCATCCCCATAGTCACATGAGAGAATTTTATAAAATCTCATACTATTTACAGATATCTCCTGTTGATTTGTTTGCCTAGAGAATCCTGACTAATGCAACGACATTATAAAAATGTTATGGCAGGGACTGTGTATGCTTTTGAATGAATCATTTATGAAAGATACTTAAGGCATAACATATTTTCTCTTTTTAAATTTATATTGGTATATTTCTTAGATCCATAACAAGATCCATTCTTACTGGATGTCAACTAATTGGACATAGTTTTAGAAAAATGACTGAATTACATAAATATTATTCATTCATTTTTGAAAAGACAAATTCCTACTGCCAAAATCTTGAAAGAACTTTCTTTGATAATGATTATCACATTCATGTAAGGAATAGGAAGCCTACACCAAAACTGTCCAGCACCAGGAATTGGACCCAAACTGAATTGCAATAAAATAAAAATTAAGTAGGAGAACATGAGAAAGACGCAATGTTAAGGTAAAGAGAGAGATGTGGAGGCATAGTGACAGAGGAACTGAGAAGTCGATTATCTGAAAACAGACCAGGGAAATAGAAGGCTGTTGAAAGTCAAAAATTGCTGTGCCTTTTGACATTGCCGTGGCCATCTTTACGAGTCATTTGTTACAATTGATGAACACATATTGAAGCATTGCAACTACCATGACTACAGTTTAAATTATAGTTTACACTCTGTCCTGCATAATTTTGTAGATTATGACAAAATATACAATGGCCTGTATTGGTCACTGTAATGTCATGCAGGACAACTCCAATGTCCAGAAACTGCCTCCATATTATACCTATTCTTCCCTCTCCCATCCCTCAGAACCGCTGGTGGCCACAATGATAAGAGTTCTTCCATTGCTAGAATAATAATAAGTCTATGGTAGAAAAATAATAAGTCTACTTTAGTCCATTGTTCACTCCCCAATCTTGAGGATTTGGGGATGGTGATGCCCACTCTGCTTCTAATGTAGGGCTTGGGATCTTGTATCTTTACGTCTGTCATGGATATTGTGCCTTTCAACCTAGCCATATCTGATCTAATAAGTTTTTATACTGAGGTGAGCTCTCCATGAAAAATAACCACTAGGAATTAATTTTTTTTAATTCAGCTCCCAAATAGTTGAAAAGTAAATTTGATTGGCATTTACAATAGTGATGAAATTAGTGAGCCCCTTCTGTCCTCTATCATACCACTTTTAAAGAAATGATCTAAGACTCAAAAACATTGCCTTTGACTTTAGAGGCCAGTTCAGTGAATCACTGAGATTCCTGGTAGGGACATATTCTCTCTTTTACCTGCTGCCCCACAGCCCCTCAGTGATACCAACAAGAACTTCCACTACCACTATTCACATTATTTCCACCACAGAGCAGGTCTAAGTGCTAATATTGACCACTCGACACCCATCAAAGTTAGTGGAAGTTCTCACATCTAGGGTTATAGGCATTTAATAATGTTCTTCAAAAGGGTGCCTTGATCTTTGCTTACAACTCTCTTTTTAGTTGTTGTTTTGGACCCAGAATAAATTTCACCATAGGACACCCAGTATCATTAGTATAATTTCTGCTTTACAATGGAATGTAAAACCCGTATGTTCTGAAACCTGGCTACATCTCTGAACTCATTTCCTACCACTTTCTTCCTTGTTCTCCTCCTTGAAACTACAGTTATTCTTCTTGTTTGTTAAACATATCCGGCATTCACCCATTTCATGTCCTGTTTAGAGTTCTTTTGTCTGGTGTGCTCCCCCAGGCTCACTCTCTTATTAATTATGTCTCCTTAAATGACTTCTTTTCAGTATTACCTTCCCTGATCATGCTATTTAAATTAGCAACCTTGCACAACATGTCCTGTTAACCTATCGCATTTTACTCAACAGCACTGATGACCATCTCACATAATATATATTTACTTTATTTCTTAATTTTCCACAACTCTCCCAACAAAATTCAAGTTCCAGGTGGATAGAAACATCATTTGTTCATAACTACATTGCCCTAGCACTTGGTGCAGTACAGTGACTGGAATATAGTAGGGGCTCAATAAACATGGTAGAATGAATGAATGACCCATTTTCAAGCACAAACACCTTTTCTTTTTACCCTACACTGAGGTGAGGGGAGAGTTGTTCAGACATACATCTTCACAAATTTTGTGTGTCAATCTTTTTTTATAAAAGTTGCAATCTATTTTCTTGAGCACCAACTTATCAAATGAAAATTACACTTGGAATCTCTAAAGATTTGACAAGTCAATATCAAGTAAATTCTCATTTGCCTTTCTGAAAACTCCAGTATGTATATATGCATGCAACTCTCCTAATTTTATTGATAGCAACATCTTCATCTGTAATCCAAAACATTTCTTAATTTACATCCTGAAGATAAATAAAATGATATTCAAAGTTGTGATATAATGTTTTCTATTTGGAAAATAATTATTTTTCTTCCTCACTAAATAATTTCATCAAAAACATTTTTTCTCTCATATTTTGGGGCATTTTCTATCCCCTAAATATTTGCTTTTGTATGGAAAACCAAAATGATCTGTTACTGAGCTTACTACTAATATCCATCTTTTTTTTTTTTTTTTTAGTTATCTATACTGAAAAAGTAAATTAACTATACAAAGGAAATTATTGCACAAAAAAAAGGAGATTTCTATTCCTCACTTCTGAAATGTTTCCCAAGATTCAGACATCTTGGGAAAATTCTGTATGTAGTCAGAACTTTCCCAGGAGAAACCCTTTCATCTGAATTTTAGGCAAGTTTGGATTTAACCTTAGGGGTCTCAGAATTTTCAGGCTCACAATCCTAATGTGAGACATTTAAATGATTAACACATAATAGTAATTGTTTCCCAAATAGGCTCTTTGTCACTTAACTGTATCATTTAAATCAAACCCACTGTATTGTGTTTTTATCAAGGTAAGCATAAGGAATGAACAGGAACAAATAAACAAATGCTCCCTTGGCCAGAGGATGCAGCTCAGATGAGTATTTATGTCCCAAATAGAAATGTTGTAAATGTATTCTCCCCTTTCCTTCACTTAGTTATAACCTATCCTCTATATCAGGTGACAGCATTCCAATGTAATCACTTAAGAAATTTATTACTAATTTAGGTTCTATGGTTAAAAGGAAAACATTTACTAAACGTAATATAGAGCCAGGATGGTATTTGGGGATCTTGACCTGTCTTTTGAGTTTAAGAAATAATGCTGTCATATTTCTGTAGGTGACAGCATCTGGTATGCAAGATAAAATGTTTCTCTAATATGTCCCAGCCCCAAAGAACCAACTGATTAGAAACCTGGATGTTTGTATGACAAGCTTAGGTATTTGCTTGCCTCTGTGAAAATTAAATTGTCATTGTGCCAAGGGTATACAGAGAATATCCATTAGCAATTGATGTGAGTATGTTTATGAGAATTTGAATGGGCTCTTTATACAAATCAAAATTGGATATGTGGGAAAAATAGAGATCATTTATACATTTGGAACTTGAATTCTTGAAACAAATATCAAGGCAAACAATGGGAGATGAGAAACTTCAGTTGTTTTCTAGTTCCATCCCTGAAACTCTGATGCACCAATTTTATTTTCTCATATAAAAATGATGTTATTTACACAGAGGTTGTAAAAAAAAAAACTAAGATATTTATTGTGAAATTACTTTGAATTATTAAGAGTTGATGGCAATGCTAATCTAAGTCTAAAATATGACAGTGGTTTTGAAGAACTGATCATCACATAAGGTTGAATTCAATGCATTTTATAGAAGATTTCTTGTTTGCACATGTCCTTAGAAATATACACGTATATCTGGACCATGACATTTGCTAATTATCACTTCCAGTTTTCCATGTTCACAATCATGACAGGCTATTCCCACTTCTTCTATCTCTTGAGTGGAAGTGATATCTTTCGTGCTTATGCAGGATGGGGAAAATAGAGATTGAAAACAAGCAGGATCATTACTAACCAAACTAAAAGTTGAACAGTGAAAGAGTTAAAATGCCATTGACAGGAAAATGTTTATATGGATTCTTTTAAAACTCTTCAAAATCCTGGTAATTTTCTAACTGCATCTTTCATACTAGTTGGAAGGTCAATGTACTGTACCATTGATTGTTAGAGAAATAGAAAAAATAACAAAAACAATTTAAAGTCACCTTGTGCCAGATAACGTTGTAGCACATAGGAAGTTTGCATATATTCTCCCATTTGTTCTTCACAATCATCCCGCGAGATGTGTAATAGTATTTCTTTTTTATAAAGGAGAAACTAAAGCTGTGTTATCTTTAACGTTTATATTAGTTTGTGATAGATCAGGGATTCAAAGTCATTTCAGTTTAATCACTAAATCTTGTATTTTTCTATTACATTGTCATACACATTAGGATAGAGATAGAAAGAGAAAAGCTTATTATATTCCAATTTGATTAAAATATTGAAGTTTGTCATTATTTGATAAAGTGCATTAGTTTAGCAAAAATATTTACAAATACCCCCAAATGGTTAATGTATTTCAGAATACAAAAGGAAAAGATGTATATCACTATTTTTATCTTCAAACAATTTATCAAAACTTTTGGAAGACATATATGAATAATGAATAGTAGGTGTAGCCTGTGTATATTTAAATTTTGAGCTTCTTTGGACTCAGGCAAGTATGGTATAAACATAGTGTTGGAAAGGATTATGGTTTGAGAGACTAAAGTAAGCAAACCAATGTGACAAAAACAAGGAGGTCAAACTGCAGAGTTGTAAGAGATGTGGTTTCCCAGGAAATGAAAAATAAAAAATTCATACTACACCTCAAGAAACTAAATTTCCTTCACCATTGAATATGATTGTTGTAGGACCAGTTGATGAAGAGTTTTAAGCTGGTGTTTATTAACTAGCTCACCAGGAAAAGGGGAAAAAAAACATGATTTGTAACTTTTCTAGTTTCTACTGTGTAAATTTTCTAAATCCAGACAATTTCAAGCACCCAATTTGATATCACCAGACAGGGAATTGAAAAGAGACATCCAAATTGAGTCTCACGGGCCAGTTAGGCCTGGCCACAGCATATCACTGGATAAGTAAAATAGGTTAAGTAAAATATAAATAATAGGTACTCTATTCAGTAAATACTATTTAATGATTCAATAAATGCTGATCCTTAATTAAGAAAATTCCATTAAAGAGAGTGCTGACAAGATGGTTTGAGAATAAATAGTCTGAAAACAGGGAGGTCAACCTTGATGTTTTTGAAGTGTTAGAGGTAGGTAATTGTTTTAGTTTCCTCATTGTTAAAGCAAATACCATACAATGAGCTGCCTTACATGAAGGGAATTTATTGACTTATGGTTTTGAGGCTATGAAAAGTCCAAAATCAAGGTGTCATCAAGGTGATACTTATTTCCAGAAGTCTGTGGCCTTCTGGGGCTGGCTACTGGTCATCCTTGGTCCTTGACTTTTCTGCCACATGGCAATATGGAAGCCTCTCCTGGCTTCTCTCTTCTCTTACAGATTCCTCCAGGTTCTTCCAGGTTAAAATTGATTAAATTTTTAGTCAATATTAGACAAATTATAAATTAGGTAGTATCTTAGTTTTCTCCAGGAAACAGAACCAATAGGAGATATATAATGCAAATTATAAGATTTTTTGTAGGCGTTCACTCACATGACTTTCAGGATGGGCAAGTCTGAATTCTGTAGGGAAACTCTGATGAGGGTTTTCAATGAATTCTCCAAGAGACGCTGGCTGCATGGAGTAGAGATGGAAATCCTTCCTTCTGACTGCTGAAATCATCAGTTTTCCCTTTAAGGCATTCAACTGATTGGATGGCATTCTCTCATTGTTGAAGTCAGACTCCTTAGTTGATTGTAGATATAATCAGCAATAGACGCAATCAACTTACTGATTATTTAAATGCATGAAATATCCTCTCAGTAACAATCAACCTAATGTTTGCTTGACCAAACAAATGGACTTTATAACCTAGCCAATTTGTCACATGAAGTTAACAATAATAGATATTCCTGATTTACTGCAATTTCTTCAGTTACACAGAAGAATATGAATATATGACTATGTTAAGAATATTCCATTAATTTAGTGAAAACAAAAGTAACATGTGTTTTCATTTGACTGTATACTTCATTTTGTTAGCTATAGGTATTGGTCACACAAACACCAGATTTGCTTTTGTTGTTGTTGTTTATCATTTACTTGGGTCATCTTAATTCCTGCTTCCCTACCCACAATAGACTACATTAAGTGTTTCATACCTTTTTTATGATATTATATACATTTTATCTTAAATGCATTGAAAGAAAAAAATACACTTAAAAATAAGCCCCAAACTTGCAGAATTTGCTTGGCAACCAAAATTAAATAAAGAAAATATCTATGGTGCTATTACGATCTTCCATTTTCTATACTTAGTTTTAACAAATAGTGGGTGTGCAATAATTTTGCCTGATTTGAATAAAATTTAATTGCGTATTTCCAGATAAATGAAAAATAGTAAGACTATAACTTTTTTCATGGAATTGTGTAATGTATATTTCCAAATGAATGAGAAATAGTAAAATTACTACATTTTTCATGAATTTTTGATTTAATTAAATTTCTATAAGTTGTGAATTATTTTAGATATCTGCAAAAAATATGAGAAATCATCTCATCAAATATGTGTTATTCAGATATCTTAACTGAATATATTAATCTTAATAATTATTCTATTATAGCTAAATCTCAGATACAATTGCAATGGCAATCAGAGCATTGAAGCATTGCCAATTTTATATGAAGGCTTAAAAATAAGGACAACACATAAAATGTTTATGTAAAAATAAAAATGTTTAATATTATAAATGTGGATCTAACCAATCAATAATTATATCCCTGGAAAGTAGTATACAGCTATGCTTGAAAGGGAAAACACAAACATACACATATTTTTACAGCCTCTACTTTTCGGCATCTGTGCTTTTCTTGAAATATTACCGATAGGCCAAAATTTCTCATGCTTATCCTCATCTTTAAAGTACAAGATTTGGAAAGGTTAATAAAATTCCTTTAAGTCAATTTGAGTTATCTAAGGGTGAACTTTAAGAAATTGTTCCGATAGTTCTAAAGCACTTGAGGAGTTTAAAAGTGGTTTTGTTTTTAAAGTTCACATCTGGCACATATTTAGTCTTCACTGAAGAAATGACACCAGGACGTCTTAGGGCCTGGGGAGACACTTTAAGAACAAGTTTACAATCTCTATACCTCATGTCTAATTCCTAAACTATATCAGAATGATGGCAGCACACATTAGGCTGAAGAGGAAGAAACATTTTATTTCTGTCCTATTAATATCTTTATCCCTTCTTTTTTCTTCTCATACATTCTTTTTCTCTCTGTGCCATCGTGCTGACAGTCAGAAATCTGGTAATGTAAACAAACACTGCCAAATGAAAGAGAAAAATATTTTCTAAAGTCAAACTGATTTATCTTTTGATATGCTTTAATTTGCCATGGTTTGTTTAATTTTAGTTTCTACTTAGTCCTGAGATGATCTTACATGTACAGTGAGTCTTATTAAAAATAATTTGAGTGAAAGAAATGACTTAACTAGAAAGACAGAAGAGTGAGTAAGGGAGAGAGAACCAAAAGACAGAGAAAAAAATGTTCCATTTTATTACTTATTTTAGATATATTCTTTATGTTTTCAGAACTAATAACACTATAATAATATAAACCAAGTATTTAGTCTTAAAAGTACTTTAAAGTGAGGAGAATGGGGAGTGGATGTGGCTCAAACAGTTGGGCACCCACCTTCCATATGGGAGGTCTCAGGTTCAGTTCCTGGTGCCTCCTAAAGAAGATAAGCAGACGCAATGAGCAGAGAAAATGAGCAGAGACAAAGAGCAGATACAACAATCAGACACAGCAAGCAGACAACGAGTAGACAAACAAAGGAGCCATCTCGAGGGGGGGGGATTTCTTAGAAAAAAAAGTGGGGAGCAGATGTGGCTCAAATGATTAAGCACTTGCTTCCCACATGGGAGGTCCTGGGTTTGGTTTCTGGTACCTCCTAAAAAAACAAAACAACAAGCAAAACAAATGAAAAAAAAACACTCAGGGTAGCCGATGTGGCTCAGTGGTTGAGTGCCGTTTCCCACATTTTGAGGTCCTGGGTTCAATCTCTGGCCATTGGTACCCAGCCCCCCCAAAAAAATACACAATGTTAGAGAAAAACATAGTAATTTATAAAATTCAGAATAATGCTTTATTTTTATTGAATTAAAAATTTTCAAAACAATGCAATTGACTTAGTTTGTCAGAGCTTCTGTGACAAATACCACACACTAGCTGGCTTAACAACAGGAATTTACTATTTCATTGTTTTGGAGGTTGGAAGTCCAAAATGAAGGCCATGCTTTCTTCCTGAAGTCTGTAGCATTTTGATGTTGGCTTTCTGAAATCCTTGGGGTTTCTTGGCTTGCAACTCTGCTTCCCATCACATAGTAAAACCTGAAGAGATATCTCCTCCTGTGTGGTTTTCCTCTTCCAGTTTCTGCTGACTTCTTACTTCTCCCTCCAGGAACACAGACTGAGACCCACACTGATTCAGTTGGCCATACCTTAACTAATAATATTTTCAAAATGTCCTATTTACAAATATATATATATATATACACACACACACATATATGCATATATATATATATATATATATACACACACACACATATGTATATCTTTTCAGATCTACTTGTCTGAAGAACACTCACTAATGCAGATTTTGGTACTAGGGGTGGTTCTTGAGAAGCAAAAGCTTAATGATGAGATTCCTGAGTTATTTTTGGAGCTTTGGAATTATTTCTCTAATCTGATTAGATTAAATGCCATTAATTACTATATTTCCAGTGATTAAGATGGCACTGATAGTCCATGGTGTGAACTAGTAATAGAAATGAAAAAAATATCTCCACCTTGCCATTGGACCCAGCAATGCCATTACTAGTTATGTATCCAGAATAACTGAGAGCAAAGACAAGAATAGACATCTGTACACCGATGTTCATAGTGGCATTATTCATGATTGCCAAAAGTTGGAAACAACCCAGGTGTCCCTCAAGTGATGAATGGATAAACAAATTGTGGTGTATATGTACAATGGAATATTATGCAGTAGTAAGAAGAAATGAACTCGTGAAGCACATGACAACATGAATGAACCTGGGGAACATTATGTTGAGTGAAGCAAGCCAGACACAAAAAGACACTATATGATTGTGCTATTATGAACTAAATGTACTGTGTAAACACATGGAGTTAATAATTAGAATATAGGTCACCAGAAAATAAAGAATGGAAAACTGAGGGTTAATCTGTGCAGAATTGGTAAAAAGGTTGTTTGTAAATCTTTGGAAATGAATAGAAATGGTGAAAACATATCATGGTGTTTTTTAACTAGCAGAGCTATTATACAGGTATGACAATGGTTGAAAAGAAAAGGCTAAGGTCATGTATATTACTAGAAGGAAAGTTAAAAACTGTAACATGGGACTGTAAAATATAGGTAAACCTTGTGTAAAACACAAATATGGGTGATATTGCATATATGACTGTTTTTCCAAAATATAAATACAAATAAACTAGAGAGATGGAAACAGAATAACAGCTATGTATGGCAGGATAAGCATAGAGAGATTGAGAGTTGATGAGTTTTGTTTATTATTATTGGAATAATGAAAATGCTGTAAGAATGATTGAAGTGATGAGTGCACAAATATGTGATTACACAGAATACCATTCATTGTACACTTTGGATGGATTTATGCTTTATTAATATGTATCAATAAAGTTGATTTGTCAAAAATATATATATGACCATTGGATACTCTTACTCAAATTCTTTTAAGAGGCAGTGCCCTGGTGACAGTATATTTGATAACTTAGAGTTTTGTGGAGTTAAAAAGCTTAGGGATGTTATCTGTCTTTTTCTATGTATGTTGCTTATAGTTGCTGAAGAAAGGGATGATCTCAAGTCATCAAATTCCCTACTCAAGAGCTGTATGAGAGATATGAAAGTTTCTATGTGTGCCTGGAAAGAAACTCTTTATTTCATACAGGTGTATTCTTGAGATATCTGAAAACCAGACCCTGAATCTTATTGTGTGAGTGGCTGAATTACAATATAAGCTAAATTCCCAAACTTGCAGTGTTTCTGCTAATAAAATGAAGTTAAATGACAGGAAAGGGATACTGTAAATTGGAATGGGGACATATTTGTTGATAATGATGATGATGGAGGTATTGAAGCCCTAGATACTGCTGAGTCTTTTTTGTCAGATTAATCTGTAATGGTTTGCCCTGAGGAGTCAGCCATAGGACCTCCATTCCACCATGATAAGTCAACCACCTGACCTCCAGTCTGCCTTGAGGAATCAGCCATCTCATCTCAGTCTAAAGGGAGTAACACTGCTGTGTGAGGTAAACCTATAACTTCCTCTCCTTAGAAAATAACCCTTACCCTTCCATTGAAGAGATTGACCTATTTTACCAGATTAAACTGTAATGTAATGCACTGAGGTAGTTGGCTTGCAAAACACTGCTAATTCCTCTCATAACCCACTCAAAACTATTACTGTGTTCTTCACACGTATAACTAGACTGAAGTGCCAAAAGGCCCCAAAAGGTGAGGTACAAAGTATCTGATGAGAAGGTGAGTCACATTCCAAAAAACTGCATGAATTTTCCAATTTGTATTGATAGAATTCAGGGGAATGTGTGGTAATATTAATTAAGTTGTGGGATAATGGTGGAAGGAACATTAAGATGGACCTAGCAGAATGTTTTTATTTGGGCCAACTAAACAGAGATCTGGTATTCAGTGTTGTACTCAGGGGATTTGAAAGGATTTAGCAGTTTGTCCAAGTGGTGGCCTGGGCTAAAAGGTGGTCTTCATTACCTGAGGTTGAAATGCCAGAACTTTCCTGGTATAATATATTTGAGGAGATCCAAAAGCTTACAGATATATGAATGAAAGAGTGGGTTTATCATGTAAGACCTGCATCTCTATCCTAGGAATTTCCAGAGCCTGAAGTTCTACTTGAGCTCTGTGGTTGCTCTTCTCTGAAGGTCAGATATTACTGTGGGAACTGCTGCCACTGAACTTGGATCCTTAAATAAATAGGGATGATCAGATCCCCTGTTGTTGGCAGCCAAATCACAGCATTAGTCACCAAAGACAAGGTGAACATGACTATAGAGTAGACAGTGAGGTCAAAGCAATAACAGAATAGTCTGACTCATGACATTGACTCATTGATCTTGGGGTACCTAGAAGTAAAATAGATGGGCAGTCTACTAAATTTTTACTATATCTGTATAAACAGAAGATATCTAAGTCAAGTAAACAAAAGTTCAACTTGAATAAAAAATTCAGAGTCACAGCCCCTCCATCAATTACCAGACTTGAGTCAGTTTACAGACCCAGAACCCTCTGAATGAAGGGAAAGCTAGGTCCCCTTGGGGAAAGATCTTGCTACCTGCCAAATATTTATATTGTTAATCACCTGCCTGCATCCCTCAGAAGGAACTATACCGTTTTATCAGGGTGATTGTGCACTGGGGAAAAGGAAATGATCAGACATTTCAGGAATTATTAGACATTGTCTCTGAACTGATACTAATTTCAGGATACCCAAAATGTCACTGTTGTCCACCAGCCAGAGAGGGGCTTATAAAAATCAGGTGATCAATGGAAATTTAGCTCAGGTTCATTTCACAGTGAGTCCAGTGAGACCTGAACCCATTCTGAGGTTATGTCCCAGATCTGGAATGCATAAATGGAATAGACATAGTCAACAACTGGCAAAATCCCTACATTTATTCCCTGATCTGTGAAGTGAGGGCTATTGTAGTAGGAAGGGCCAAACAGAAGCCACTAGAACTGCCTCTACTTAGCAAAATAGTAAACTAAAAACATTCCTTTAGGGATTGCAGCAATTAGTGCCACCATCAAAGACTTGAAGGATGCAGGATATTTATTCCCACCATATCCACATTTAACTCTCCTATTTGGGCTGTGCAGAAAACAGATGGCTCTTGGACCATGACAGTAGATTATTGCAACCTTAAATGGGTGGCAACTTCATCCACAGCTGTTTTTTCCATATGTGGTGTCATTACTAGAGCAAATCAATACATCCCCTGGTACCTTGTATGCAGCTATTAATCTGGCAAATATTTTTTATCTTGATACTTGTTAGTAAAGTCCACCAGAAACAACTTGCTTTCAGCTACAAGGCCATCAATACACCTTCACCATCCTACTTCATGGATATATCAACTTTCCATCCTATGTAATAACCTACTCCACAGAGACCTTGATTGCCTTTCCTTTCTAAATACATCACACTGGTCCATTAATGAAATTATGATGATTGGATTGAATGTTCAAGAACTAGCAACAATTCCAAACTTATTGGTAAAGCATTTGTGTCACAGGATGGAAAATAAATCCAACAAAAATTCAGGGGCCTTCCACTTCAGTGTAATTACTAGGTGTCCAATGGTGTGGGCCATGTCAAGATATCTTTTCTAAGGCAAAGCATAAGCTATTGTATTTGGCCCCACTTACAACCAAAATAGAGGTATAAATTCTTAGTTGGCCTCTGGATTTCAGAGGCAATATATTCCCTATTTGTGTGTGCTACTCTGGCCCATTTCCTAAGTGACCTGAAAAGCTGCTATTTTTAAGCTAGGCCAAGAACAAGAGGAGGCTCTGAAACAGGTCAGGCTGCCATGCAAACTGATATGCCACTTGTGCCATGTGTTCCAACATATCCAATGACGCTGGAAGTTTCATGGACAAATAAAGATACTACTTGCATCCTTTGGGAGGCCACTATAGGAAAATCAGAATGCAAATCCTTAGGATTTTGAAGCAAAGCCCTGCCAATCTCTACAGATAACTAGTCTCATTTTGAGGAATAGTTTTTGGTCTGTTATTGGTCCTTAGTAGAGACTGAAAGCTTAACCATAGATGACCAAGTTACCATGAGACCTGAATTGCCTACTATGAATTGGTTGTTGTCTGATCCACTAAGTCATATTGTCAGGTATGCAAAACAGCACTCCATCATCAAAAGAAAGTGGTATATGTGAGGTCAGGTTCAAGAAGGCCCAGTAAGCACAAGTAAGTTACATGAAGAAATGGTCCATATGCCCACAGTATCCACTGCTGCCAAATTACCTTCCCTTTCCTAGCTGAACTGTATGGTCTCTTGGAGAGTTTCCTATGATCGGTTGATTGAAGAAGAGAAAAAGAGAAAACTAGGACCTGGTATACAGATTGTTCTGCACAATATATAGGTACCACCCAAAAGTGGACAACTGCAGCACTACAAACCCTTCAAGGGATATCCCTGAAGGATAGTGGTGAAGGAAAATCTTCCCAGTGGGCAGAACTTTGAGTAGTGTGCATGATTGTTCATTTTGCTTAGAATGAGAAATGGACAGATGTACTGATTTATGGGCTGTAGCCAATGATTTTTCTAGACAGTAAGGGACTTGGAAGGAACATGATTTGAAAATTGATGACAATGAGTTCTGTGAAAGAGATATATGGATAGAACTTTCTGAATGAGCAACAGCCAAGAAGATATTTGTATCCCATGTAAATATTCACCAGCAAGTGACTTCAGCAGAGGAGAATTTTATTAATCCAGTGGATAGGATGATCCAATATGTAGATACCAATCAGCCTCTTTCCCCAGCCACTCCTTTCCTTGTCCAGTAGACTTATGGACAATGCAGCTATGTGATAGGGATGGAGATATGTATGCACTTAACAACAAGGACTTCTACTCACCAATACCCATCTAGGTACAGGCCATGCTGATTGCTCGGTCTGCCAGCATAGAGACCAACACTCAGCCCCCTAAATGGTATCACTTCCTGAGGTGATCAGCCTGCTACTCTGTAGAGGTTTATTACATTAGATCACTTCCATCATCAAAGGGGCAGCATTTTTTTTCTTCCTGGAATGGACACATATGCCAAATATTGGATTTGCTGTCCCTGCACACAATGCTTCTGCATAAACTACCATGCATGGACTTACAGAATGCCTTATCCACAATCTTGATATTCCACACAGAATTGCTTCAGATCAAGGAACCCACTTCACAGCAAATGCCCACATACTCATGCAATTCACTGGGCCTACCATGTTCCCCATCATCCTGAGTCAGCTGGATTGATAGAAAAGTGGAATAGCCTTTTCAAGACTCAATTACAGTGCCAACTAGGTGGCAATATCTTGCAGAGCTGGAGCAGTGTTCTCTAGGAGGCTGTATATGCTCTAAATTAGCCCCTACCCAGGATTTACAGGTTTAGGAAATCTAGATGTGGAAATAGAAGATGTACCACTCACTATTACCCCTAGTGATAGACTAGAAATATAATGGGGACCATTACCTTAAGCTCTACTGGTTTGAAGGTCTTATTTCCAAGGAGCAGCACTTCCACCAGGAGACACAACAATGATTCCATTGACGTGGAAGTTAAAACTGCCTCCTAGCCACTTTGGGCTTCTCATGTCTCTGAATCAATAGGCAAAGAAGGGAATTATGGTACTAGCTGCAGAGATTGATCAGATTATCAAGGGGAAAATAGAACTTTTACAACACAATAGAGGTAAAGAGATTTGCCTGGAAAACAGGAGATCCCCTAGGGTGTCTCTTAGTACCATCATGCTCTATTTTCTTGTTTATTTGTTTGTCTTTTTTGTTGTTTATTATTAATATTATTGAAATAATGAAAATGTTCAAATAATGACTGAAGTAATGAATGCATTATTCATTCATTATACCATTGTACAAATACCATTAAGACTTGTTAGAATACTTTTAAAAGATATATTTTACATAAAATAATATGCCTTAGTAGATGGAAATATTGAATCGGTAGTTCCAGAATTGTTGAAGATGATTCAGAAGGCTTAATGCTGAAAAATTTAGTTGCTTAAGAAATAGCCACTTATAATAAAAGGAATTTTGTAAGTAAAATTTTAATTTCAACTCTCTGAGATTTGGTAACCAAGTTAATCTACTAGACTATACCCTCTGCTTGAGCTGAATTTAACTGGTAAAATAAATGAAGTTCTGGTATCTGATAGAAGGAATTACAGGTAAGGTACAGAAATGGTAAGCAGTGGAGATGGGTTGACACTGGGTCTGGATGGTTGGGAGAAGTTGAGAAATATAAGAGCTAAATGTGGATGGAATTTTATTATTTTTATGACTAAATCCTCAAGCCTGGACTATAATTTAGGAAATTATACTAACATTACACAGATGCCAGGTGCACAGGTGTCTCAATACAAAAGGAAACTTTGAAGGATTAACTTTGAAATGGGCTTTGAATATTATTTGAATTTCAAGGTGATTTAAAAATGATCCTCACAATGATTATAATACTGTCTAATCTTGTTTTGTTTTTCTCTTTCATAAAAACACCTAAAATTACTTTGTCTACACCTATTCCCTCAATATGATTTGTAAGAGGGGAGTATTGCAAGTACAGATTGTAAATGCATTAAAAATTAAGTAAGCTAGGAAGCTAGAACCAAGCCTTGAATGGCCAATTTTACCAGCCCTCAATAAATGTGATCTCTTCTATATGTGCCCCAAACTGTGACAACACACATGTCAAGATTCATTTCTTTATAAGTTTGTGGTTTCTACAGTGTTTATTTTGTTCCAAACCCTGCAGGCTCAGACCTGCAGGTTGTCAATTCTGACACACTGACATAGCATTTTACTCACTAGATGATAGAAAGAAATATTTGTTTATTCTCAAAGTTCAAGCTTTAATTTTTAATCTCTAAACCTTGTGAAACTTGAATTAATCAAATATATTGATGTATTTACTTATTTTTGCATTCATGGCTGTTTTATTGGTATTTGTTCTTATTCCCTTCCTGATAAGTTTTAGTAAAGAAAAGAACTAAAATAACTGATTTTTGTCTAACTCCTGGCATTTCAACAGATACTACTTGTAACTAAGTTGATAGTATAGTAAAAATATAAAATTTTTCTTCATGTAATTTTCCTCAACACTTTTTTCCAATGAAAAAAGCTGATTTTCACAAGAAAAGAAAAGAATACAGAAAATGGAGAGACCAAAATACTTCAGGGAATTGATATAAAGTTTAAATGATACAAGAAAAGTAGCAATGATATGGTGAGAAAAACAGGTAAAGTCCATACTTAAATTATTAAAATGAAATTTGTTATTATAATATCTCATTTGGTAAGTGATTCTATGATAAACATATTAAAATTCATTTAAAAGCTTACCAACAAATGGATACAAATTTTAGTCACTTGAAATAATATTATTCAAGCTGCTCTTGTAAATGACAATAGGTTTCTAAAAGATTAACTTCATGATCATAAAGCAAACGAAAGTGTTCAGAAATTAATGATTAGCAAATTCTGTATTTAGTGTGCATAGTGAATTGATGATGCAGTTTTCACTGATTTATCAAAATTGGTTGTCAAGGTCAGATTTATAAAATATCTTACTTCTTTCATATGTAAATTAAAAGGAGATAACATTATCTTTATGTTATTAACTTGTTTCAAAAGAGGATTTTTAAAATATTTGCCTCCATTGCAGAGTTATGAGTAACACAGCAATAGAAAAAATTATATTTAAATGATTTGTATTTTAATCAATTTGTAGTATTTAAATTCATAAATCTATGTAAAACCAGAACTCATTCAAGATTTGATAAATCTTCATAATTGAAAAAGCATTTTCACATATATTTTTTTTATTTTTTTTAAGTATATATATAAATACACACACGCATATGACGAAATTTCATACATATAAATACAAACTGATAGTTCTAGGTCCAGTATAGCTTTGTTATTCATGTGTTCACGAAGTCATGTATCAAATATGGTTGGTAAAAGAGCAAAGATTAAATAAAGAGGGGTGCAGATGAAAAATGGCAGAGTAGAAAGTTTTATAAATTGCTCCTTCCATTAGAAAAATTAAAGAGCTTGAAAAAGAAACTGTTAATAACTAGGTGGTAACCCTGGAACCAGAATGGCCATTTAGCACTACTATAAGCATGCCAGAGGAAGCAGCAGGCTGCTGAGAGTTTAACTTTTGTAACTAAATGCACAAACCAGTGACCAGCTCCCATTGCTCAGTCCCACAAACCAGCTGCAGAAATTGTTGCAGCTAGGGCAATGCAGTCCAAATTCCAGAGGGGCTGGCTGGGGCCAGGAATGGCAGAGGAAACTTCCTCTGCTAAAAGTTGGGTTTTAGGATCAAGGTCATATAGGGGATCCTTAAGGAACCAGCACAGAAGCTGACTCTCTAGGCAGCAGCACTTCCAACCTCCCACCAATCCACCTCACCATAAAGAGCTAGTGTCTTCCTTCCTTCCTTCCTTCCATCTTTCTGTCTTTCTTTCTAATATATTTTTTATTTTGTTTTTTTTTAAAAGAAACTTAGGTTATATAAATGTTATGCAAAAAATATAGGGGATTCCCATAGGCCCTGTTCTCTAGCCCTCCCACATCAGCAACATCCTTCATTAGTGTGGTATATTTGTCACAATTCATGAATACATCTTGGAGCATTTCCACTAAGCAATGATGATAGTTTGCATTGTAGTTTACACTCTCTCCTACACAATTTTTGCAAGTTATTACATGATATACAATGGCCTGTATCTGTCATTGAAATGTCATTCAGGATAATTCCCAAGTCCCCCAAATGCCCCCAAATTATGCCTATTTTTCCCTATCCTTCCCATCAGAATCTCCAGTGGCCACTGCCTCCACATCCATGATAAAAGTTCTTCTGTGTTTTCCCTACACATGGCTCTGCTGCCCCTCTGTTTGAACCTATAATTAGTATTAGAGTTTATAGGTATATGTCCAAGAGACTTAAACCTTTGGGCTGTCCATGTGCCAGTTGGGCCCTGAATCTCAACAGACTTGTAACTCCTACTCTTCAGTTCATTGGACTCACCTAGGACAACATACAAGGAGAAGGTGACTGACAACAACCATCTCAAGGAACAGAGAGTCTGCAACTGCAAGCAAGTCAGTCCCATCCATCTGCCCCATGGGACCTAAGTCCTCTCTCAGCTTGAGGTAGAGAGGGCATCACCATCGCAGAATCCTCAGGATTGGGGAATGGAGAATGGACTAGAGTATACTTATTATTATTCTACTATAAATTTACTATTATTCTATCAGTGGAAGATCTTAGAGTTGTTCTACTGTAGACTTGTTGTGATCTTTCTTTTTTATTGTTGTTGTTTTTGCTTCTGTGTGAGTGTTTCCTGGTCTGGCCAATCCCTGAGGCACAGCATAGACTCTGGCCTTGATTTCAGCCCTTGCTGCAGTAGCAGCTTCTGGCCTCACACAAACATCTACCAGGACTAAGAGATCCAGTGCATATTTTCACTGGTTGTGTTTCTTATTTCTCTTTCTTGTGTTGTTTAGTCTGGCAGGTCCCTGAGGGCTCAGCACAAACACTAGGTTCAGTTTCTCTCAGAAGCAACAGCTTTTAACCTTAAACCAGCATCTGTAGGGATATATATATCCAGTGCACCTCTTTTTCTTTTTCTTTCTTTCTTTTTTTAAGTTGACTTTTTCTTTCTTGGTTTTATAGTTTTGGGTCTAGCAGATCACTGAGGAATGAGAAGGATCTCTGGCCTATGTTTCAGCCTCAAAAGCAGCAGCTTCTGGCTTCTGGCCAGCACATAAAAAGAGACTTGGAGAGGCACTGCAATTGCTTATTTGCTTTTTTTTTCTGTCTTTCCTTTTTTTTGTAGTTGGCATTTTATTTTAGTCTGGTAGACTGAAGAGTGGTAGAACTAGATTTCCAGAGAGACCATAATATAATACTTAGATTGACTGGTTCTCAATAAAAAATTGCAAAACATACAAGGAGACAGGAAAGTTTGGTCCAGTTTTGTTTTTTTTTTTTAAAGAATGTGACAGAAAATATGCCAGAGGAAGCACAGTTTCTGAAATTATTAGTCAAAAATCTTAGAACACCTCTCTTAAATAGGATAAATGAACCAAAGAAAAACATGGACAAATAAACTAAAGGAAATTAGGAAAGCAATAAGAGAATAAAATGATAAAATCAATAATGAGCTAGAAATTATAAGAACCAAATGGTAATTCTGGAACTTAAAAGAACAATAACAAAAATGAAGAATTAAATAGAGGGGTTCAAGAGCAGATTAGAGGAGGCAGAAGAAAGGATCAGCAATCTTAAACATAAATCAATTGAAATTGTCCAGGTTGAGGAGTGAATGAAAAATGAACAAAAAGAGAAAAACAAAACCATCATTAGGTTTGCCAATATATGCTTCATAGGATTGCCTAAAAAATAAGAGAGAGATAAAGGGCAAGAAAAATATTTGAAGAAATAATGACAGAAAACTTCCCAAATCTGATGAAAGATTCAAATATATACATTCAAGTTGCTCAACAAATGCCAAGCAAGATAAACCCAAACAGATCTATACTGAGATATTTTATGATCAAACTGTCCAATGCCAAGAACAAAGACAGAATACTAAAAACATCAAGAGAAAGGCAATGTATCACATACAAGGGGTCCTTAGTAAGATTAACATCTGATTTCTCAACAGAAACCATGGAGGCCAGAAGAGTGTGGAGGTAATATTTAAAGTGCTGAAAGAATAGAAACCTTTTACATAAGAATAATATACTTGGATCATCCAATCCACCCTCCCCACATTACCTACCTGTCAAACTTGCATTGCCCAACCCAATAATTCAGATGTTCATGGGGCATTGTCACAGTGGATAGAGATTCACACAATAACTGAAAGAGTATTCAATTCCCATTCTGGGGAGCTCTGCCATATTCTCTAATGCAACAGCAACAATCCCCCAAGTACAGGGGCAATGACTAGTGAAGAAGGGTGGTCCATTGATGGGCCTTTGATATTGATGACTATGCTTATGAGCCTTTGCTTTTGAAATTGCAACTTAGCCTAGTGCTGTAGGATGCCTAAGAGTTACGTCCTGAGAGCCTCCATGTTGCTCAAATGTATTTGGCCTCTTTCTAAGCCAAACTCAGCATATAAATGCATTATCATCCCCCCAGCATGGGGCATAACTGCCAGGGATGAGCCTCCCTGGCACCAAGGGATTGCTACCAAGTACCAACTAGCAATATAACTGGAAAAAGACCTTAAATAAAGGGGGGAAAGGTAAAAACTAATGAGTGTGTATGGCTACGAGACTTCAAAGTGAATCAGGAGGTCATCCTAGAGGTAACGTTTATGCACATCTCAGCATATAAATCAAATAGACTGCCAAAGTAGATACCATCCCAAGTAGTGTGGCTGTTGAGGGCTCTGGAACACCCAGGTCTTGTGGTCATGGCAGATACTCCAGAGTTTGGTACCTTGCCAGTGGGCC
>JAQZBX010000598.1:75519-103534 GCA_029593785.1 Cabassous unicinctus | reverse complement strand
CACCACACACACACCCCATGACACACACACACCACACACACCACACACACCACACACACCACATAACACACCATGCACACACCACATACACCACACATACACCACACATATACCACACACACCATACACACAACATATATTCCACACCGCACACACACACCATTGCCACACACACACCACACATATGACACATGCCACACATACAACGCATATTCCACATCACATACAATACCCGTCCATACCACACAACCCGCTCCACCACACACACTCACACATACCACACCCACACGTACCACATACACACACAACACACACACTATACACACACCTCATTCCCCCACCACACCATGCCATACCACATATACCACACACACACCACACTCTTGTACACACTTTCACATGTGCGCGCACACACACACACTGGCATAGACAGGCATTTGATCATTCAGGACCCTTTCTACAACCCCACTCTGCACCAGGCTTCATGCTGGGGGCTGGGGATACAGGCTTGAAAGAAGTTCTGCTTGGGATGGTAGGGAAGACACATAGGGGGACCAGTTATCTGTCTTCTAGTTTTGCCCGTATCACCCTGCATTGGTGTCATATATGCTGTAGGCATGTGAGTACAGCATGGTGGAGTGGGTAAGAGTGCAGGCTCTGGTCATACTCCTGGATTTGAATCCTGGTGCTGTTATTTTATAGCTGTGTGACCTTGGGCAAGTCATTCAACCTCTCTGTGCAGCAATGTCTTTACCTGTGAGATGGGGATAATAATAGAACATTGTGCACAGGGACATGTAAGGGTTAAATGGGGCAGGTAACACAAGTACCGTGCTCCCCAAACGGTAATTGTTATTTAGAGATGTGCAGAGCAGCTGACTCGGCCTGAGGAGGCGTGGCCTGGGGTTTAGGGAGAGACATCATGGGGAAGGTGATATTTGAATTTGGAGCTTTGAAGGCTGAAGGAAAAGGAGAATTTATCCCAGGCAGAGAGATCAACATGTGCCAAAGGCTTAGAGGCATGGCTGGAGGATAGTATATGGCATTGGGAGGAGGATTGGTGGTGGTGGTGGGGAGGCAGGGAGAAGATTCTGGAAAGGAGGACAGGGCCTCATAGTGACAGACCTTGTATTTCATTCTGAGGAGGATGAAGTTTCCCTGTAGGAGGTGGGTCCACTGAAAGGTTGCAAGCAGGTGAGCAATCCTGTGAGAATGGAGCAAGGCTATGGGGAAGCAGGGGGCGGGGTTGGGGGTAGGGTGGGCCTGGAGGCAGGGGTCCCCGAGGAGGCTGGTGAAATGGTCTTGGCAAGAGATGACGGGGCACACCCTCCCACCACACACACACTCACTCCTACACCTTCATACGCATTAGCACACTCATGGGCTCACAGTTACACTCACACACACACCTTCTTTCACTCTTGCCTCTCAAACTATATATGTAAATGGACTATTTAAGTCAAATTCCACTTCTCAGCAGAGGCTCTTGACTTCCTTAATTACCTGACAGTGGGTTGGCAGAGATGTGACTGATGGCAGAAACTGCCAAAATAAATTTCTGAGGGCCTCCAGTGCTCCTCTGCGGTGTGAAGGGCTGCCTTGGAGATGTGTGGGCATCCGCGGCTCTGGGCCCGTGGAGCCGGCAGGAGACGGGGCCTCTGGTTCTGACCTGGAAAATGGGAGAGTCGAACCCGCTCTACAAGGGGGTCTTCATGGGGTTAAACAAACACTTGAGTGCACCAGAGAAAGGCCCACAAGTGAGTAGGGGACTCCTTTCAAAGCAACAAGGAAAAGGCGTTGGGAATGGAAGTCTACTGAGCACCAAGCTCAGGGCCAGGAGCTGCTGGGGATTTTACTGTGAGTCAGAAAAGGCACCCCAAGAAACCAGCATCCCCTCTGATGGGCGTGGGCGATCCTGGAGGACCGCCGCTGTCTATCCAAAGAGATGCCAAGGTCTCTGGGCGCTGGATGGGGAAGAGAGGGCATCCTGCTTGGTTGGAGGGGCAGTGTGTGTACTGAGCCAAGCCTTTGAAGGGAAGGTAGGGTTTTGGCTGTGGAGATAGGAGGATGGGCGCAGTGTAAGGGCTTGGGATCCTCCTCGATTGTCAGGAGGGACAAGGCAGGTGGGCGTGTTTGGAGTTCTTGGTCTTGGTTTTCTTTGCATTTAAGAAACAGAAACACATTCAGTATGGCTCAGGCAGAGGCAAGGCCGGTGTGGGAAGGCTCCATGGTGTGTCTTGGGGCACTGGAGTGGGAGGAGCAGTAGCCTTCAGAAGCAGCCAGACCCTGGACTGGCCAGTCGAGAGAGCTCTAGTTTGACTTTGGACCACTCCACAGGAGTCCAGTCCGTGGCCTCTTGTTTTCTCGTCACTTCTTCATTGCTGTTCTTTCATGGCTCATGAAGGACAATGGCCTCCCTCTTGTTTGCCACATCCTGGACCCAGTGACCAGAGCTCTTTGCCCCCTTTCAAGGGTGTCTGGGGAGAAGATCTGACGGTCTTGCTTGGTCTAACCAGGTCCTACAGTGGACCAAGAGTGGCTAATCCCTCTGCAGAACTGTGGGTGCTGAGTGGCTCCCGGAGCAGCGGAAAGGCGCTTGGCCTGCTGGCCTCTCCTCCTGTCTCCAGCCTGGAGAGTCAGGCAGAAGAAAGCATTTGTGTTTGTGGGCACTGGGGAGCCATGGCAGGTTTTAGAAAGGCTGCCCAGAGTCTAGATGCTTTTGCAGGCTTGATGGGCAGGGAGGGAACAGGAACAAAAGAAAGAATTTCCCAAACCTGTGAGACTTAAAACAGAATCTTTTCCCTTCAGCCTGAAGCTGTCCCTGAGTGAGAGCCTGAGGCAAAATTCTCCTTTCCTCTGAGAAGCAGCAAGGGGGTGCTTCCTGGAATGTGTGTGTTGGGTCTTGGCCCACAGAGGCGGGTAGGTGGACAGGATGGGCGGGGAGTGCAGGACAGGAAGTTTGAAGCCTGTGCTCAGAGGTGACCTGGAGCCCTGGGAGGCGGCTGGGGCGGGGCTGTGGAAAACCACTGTCCTGGTGTGCTGGGGCTGTCTTAACAAAGTACCGCACACTGGGCACTCACAGTCCTGGAGGCCGGAAGTCTGCAGTCAAGGTCGGAAGGGAAGTCTGTAGGGAAGAATCTGTTCCAGGCCTCCGCCTGGCTTCTGGTGGGTGGCTGCAGCATTCCTTGGCTCGGGGAGGCTTAACTCCATCTCTGCTTCTGCTGTCCCATGACCGTCTTCCTGTGTGTCCATCCGTGTTGCCTCTCCCTTTTCCATAAGGACAACAGTCACCTTGAATTAAGGGCCCATCCCACTCCAGTGTGGCCTCAATTTAACTTAACCAATTCCATTTGCAAAGACTCTATTTCCAAGGGTCACGTTCACAGGTACCCGGGGGTGGAACTTTAACCTATCTTTTTGGGGGACACAGTTCAACCTATAAGAACCGCCATTTTTAACAATCGCAGTCTAGCAGGTGTTTCCTTCGCTGGGAATGTTCAGTAAGTGTGGAGCCCGGAATCGAAGGGAGCCAGAGAAGATGTGCTTGTAACCCGGGAGAAGTGTCTAGAATTTGGTTGCTTTTCCAGCATTCCTAAACAGGAGAAACCTTGAGTCAAATGAACTCTTAGGATGAGGCTCGATGTATAAAATAGACCGAACCAGAGCTGCTCTGGGTGGGAGGCCTGGAGGCTCGCTCGAGACCGCTGCAGAGGCTGGGAAAGGTGCCCTCTGGAGGGTCACACCTGCTTGCTCCAGTCCCACTGCTTATCCTTCCCCGGTCCCCAAGCCATCTCCTAGGAGCTCAGTGAAAATGTGCATGAGGCCAAGAGAGGGACACCAGCTAATGAGTGGTCAAGCCAGGGCTCCATCCCAGGGAGAGCTATATTAAGGTGATTGCCTTTGGAAGTCTGGAAAAAGACACTGGGCTTCATATTCAATAGCACCAATGCACAGAATAGGCGCAGTGCAATGCTAGGAGTGGGGGAGGTCGGGACATAGCATCACAGCGAGGGGCTCCCCTGCCCTCTCTAGACCCCTGGTATCCCCAGGGCTGACAGACTCTCTCTAGGAGACTGGTCCGAGGGTTCCAACCCCCAAAGCCTACTCCCCCTGTGCTGTGCTATGGCTAAGCGCTCCTGTCCCCAGGGCCCCTTTGCGGCCTCTGGGTGGCGGGAAGGGAGTGGGGCTGTTCATTCCCCCCAATTAGCCCTGTTGGGCCTGTGGGAACCCTGGCCCCCCATCCAATCTCAGCCAGGTCTCCGCTCTCCCTGCGCCGCCCCTCCCTCCTCGAGCCATTCGTCTTCCCGCTGCAGGTAGAGTGACAGGCCCGCTTGGGGGCTCCTGAAAAGGCCCTTTGTTTTATCACCTTCAGTTCAGATGCTTCAGAGCACTAGCAGGCCATATTTTAATCTCAGGTCTTTGCAAACAAAATCGTTAAAAGCAGATGGCTGTGAAGACTGCCATGAATATTAATAGATATTGAAAAAAAAAGGCCCCTTAATCTTTCCATAAATCTTTTCCGAGGAGGTGGGGGAAGACTGGGAGGAGATGAGCGCTGCAATGCAGTCTCAGGTACCTTCCTATCCTGGCTTGATCTTAATGGCTGAGTAATTAGGGTGAGGGCAGGTGACTGCAGCCCAGAGCTGGGCTCCGAGCTGGGCTGGGGAGCAGCAGGCCTGGGCTCCCGGCCTCCTGTCTTCTCTTCCCCTTCTCCTGCACAGCTCTGGGGTGAGGACCCAGCTTCTGCTCAGCATCCTGACCCTGCCGAGGCCACTGCCAAAGGGCCCTGTTCCTTCTGTGCTCCACGTAATGATGCTAATGTTGCAATAAACTTTTAGAGGTGGGGTTAACATCCCCATTTCACAGATTGGGCAGCAGGCTCAGAAAGTGTAAACAGCTGGCTCAACATCACCGGGTTTGCAAATGAAATGGAAGAGATTTGCACCCAGATCTGCCTGAACCCGAAAGCCCATTCGTCGAATATCTTCTGGGACCACTTTGTCCCTCTGGCCCCAGTGCCAGAGCCTCATCTGTGCGCATGCTTTTGAACCGGACGTTTTACTATTGGCAACTCATTCATTTGGATTAGACATTTTTCTCTTTCCTTAGTTCTCTTTTAAAATGCAAACACCCCTGTAGAGGTAACCTATTAAGTGGCTGAGAAACAATAAAAGCTGTTCAGCCACATAACCCAGGACTTTTCCAACCCTGAGGAAGGAGGCCTGAGCTGAGGTTTTAGCTCAACCATTTCCTGGCTCTGTGACCTTGAGCCAGCATTGATCCCATGGAGTCTGTTTCCTCTGGGAGAAAAATGGGAATAATGAAACAACCCTGTGAGGCAGACAGGACAGGCAAGAATTAGAGGGGATAAAAGATAGGAAAGCAGTTTTAAAACCACATGCCATTGTACACAGGACTATTGTTTTCATTGTCTAAACACTTTTTCATTTACAGGACCGCGTTCATGGTGGCAGGAGGGAATAAGTAAGCTTGGGGGTGCAGAAGTGAAGATTCCTGGGGTTGGGGGTGGGGGGGTGGGGGCAGGAATGGAAAATGGTGCCCTACAGAGCCAGTGGCATTGATGCCAAACTTTTTTTTTTTTGGCCAATGGCTGGTGTTTCATGTATCAAATTGAGGTCAACCAGTCTTCCCCTCCCTCCCTCCCCTCCTCTTTCCCTCCTTCTCTTCCTCCCTCCTTCCTTCCCCCTCTCTCTTTCAGCCAACAAATATTTCCTGATCACTTGCTACATCCCAAGGATGGGGATTGGACAGTGAACATGAGTTGCATGGTTCTGGCGGTAAACAAGTAAACAAATGAATAAAATGATTACAAACTGGGTAAGTAGTCTGCGGGAAACAGACAGGAGACTGATGGCAGGAATTGTCTAAAGAACGCACTTTAAGTAGGAAGAGGCCTCCCTGTTACCTTCTGAAGAGGTTTCTTCTCTTGCCAGGCCCTGCCCCCTGCAAGACCCCACCCCCACAAGCCCCGCCCCCAGCACGGGCCCTGCCCCTGGGCTTTCCCCTTAGATGGACAATCTGGATGGGGTCCTGCTCTGAAGAGGGGTTTTAAGGGAACCCCAAAGAAGAGAAGAGTAGGGTTGGGGGCTGTGATGGGCTCACCGTAGCTCTCTGGCCCACCCAGTTTCCACGCACAGGACTAGTTTTGAGAGAAACTTCAGATATGGACGAAGGAAGCCATCCCTTGCATGTCCTTAAACTGTTACTATTCGGAATGCAACTGATTCCTGGAGCCTGAGTACAAAGAGGCAGAAGCTTGTCATGTTTCAACAAACATACTTTATTATACTGTATAATTTAAGGTATCGTTTTATTCAAGTGACATTCAATGTGTGAAAAACGGTTGCATATGACATAGCCATTAATGAAATCATTACGTATAAATGGTTACACTTTACCAAGTCATTCATTAAAAGTAAATTAATGAGGGGGACAGCGTTAAAATATTTCGCAATCATTACCAGGTCCAGTCTAACCCACTTTTATAAATATTCATCAACAAAAACGTGCCTCAAGAACTCACCCAGTAAATTAAATTCTTGTCTTGAAGTGTTTTGCCTCTATTAGTGGTCTCGGCCATAGTGCTTTCTTTGATTTGTTTTCCGGAACTTTGGGATATAGTGTACGGAAATAATGACAAACTCTGAATAATCACTGATAATTAGTTCAACTCTTTTATTCCCATGGTATTTACATTTGATTACTATTTCTCCCCCAAAGGCATCATCTTGAATCTATTCTAATACAAGACAAAATAATATCTGAGATTTTCAGGACTGAAAGAAAACTCAGAAATTAACTAGCCCAGCCCTTACTTGATGTTTGAATTTCTTGTCAACAACCTGGCTAGGTGGCCCTTTTTCCTTTCCTTAAATACCTCAAAGGATGAGAAACTCTTTTTCGACCTCAGTGAGCCATGTCATTCTTGGACACCATTGATTGTCCTCTTTATCTGTAAACCATACCAGTCACTTTCTAGCTTCCTTGTGTGTCCCAAGCCCTGTGCATTGAGGGTAGAAAAAAAACGACTACATAAACATATGAAAGCTGTCCTGTAGATATTATCATGCTCTTGCCTTCCTCTAAGACTTCCATCTCCAAGTTAAACATTTCCAGGAAATTTGAACCTTCTTCCAAAAGAGTGAATACCAGTCTCTTCACTTTCTTTCTCTTTCCTGTGGAGAAGGCCTTACTTCTAAGGCCCTGTGTGACCTGGCCATCACCTACCTTTCCGGTTTTATCTTCCCCACCACCCACAACTTCTCTCTGTACTTTAATCCAGGTAATCCTGAAACCATGGATGGTGTCCCTACACAAATAATGCTCTTCATTAACTCTGAGCCTTTATACAGGCTGTTCCCTCTGCCAGAAAGCATTCTCTTCTCCCTTTTAGCTGCTTGATGAACTCCTATTCATCCTCCAGAACCCCTGCTCAGTGGTCATCACCTCTCTGAAGCCACCCTTGATTGCTTTCCAACCCCCATTCCTGAGAGAATCAACCATAACTTCTTCCTACAATAGTTCTGTTCCTGATAAATATTTAGTACCTCTCAAGGGGGAGAGTGTGGTTGGGGACAGGAGGGCCTTAGGCTCATAAAGGCTTCAGATTAGACGTTTGATCTTATCTCCTAAACAGATTAGATTTGCAGTTTCAGAGCAACACTCAAAGAGAGATGATCACCCACAATTTACATCTTCTGTCCTACCACCTGCCCACATTGCATATAGTGCACTATGAAATCATGTTAATTTTGTAAATAATGTAACTATTTTGGAAAGAGCATAATTTTTATTGCATTGTATTTTGAGGGATAAAAGCATTAATTTGTTAAATGTAAGCATTTAAAAACACCTGCAGACTTTGTAACCCTGCATTGACTTTTTTTTTTTTTTGTTTAAACCACAACAGAACCATAACATGGCAATTGTCAGGGCCTCTCTTGATCCCTGAGAAGTACTGCAAAATGCAGTCAACGCACAGTGAATTTATGTGCTCACTTGTCTGTCCTACCTTCTAGTCTCTATATATCACACAGCACAGACTCTGGAACCACAGTGCCTGGATTCAAGTCTAGCTGGGTGATGGGATGACTCTGGGGTGGTTACTTAACCTTGTTGTGTCTCACCATTCCCATCTGTAAAATGGAAGGTAATACCAGCACCTACATCCTGGGGCTTGTGAGCCCAATGCTGTATCATATATTGAATGCTAGTGCCTAGTGAGTGGCCATGCTAGAAAAGCTTTTGCTATCAGAATTGGAGGCAGCAAGCTTGTCTGTCTTCAGCCTCGGTGCAGTGCCTGGCCCCAGGATGGGCTCTGCAATTGCCTGCTGTGGCTCTGCTGACAGTGTGGTCCAGTCCCCCTTGTCTTGGAAATCTTGTCTACGTAGACCATGTGTATTACTCCCACATGGCCTCTCCTGGATTCTGGAAGCATCTAAACAAATAAAAGCCTGTTACCAGCTGGCATTTTCCTCCCTCCTAAGACACAAACCATCAGATAAGGCTGCTCCCATTTTCTTCCTGCCCTTGGAAAGGCACAGAATCAGGGTGAACAAACAAGCTTTCCCCACTACCTGTGTGCTACCTATGGCTGTATTTAGTTTTATTTTTCATGTAGCAGTAGCCTCTTCAGGTAAAATGGCTCAATGGCTGACCCCACCCCTGGTAAGGAGAGTGCAGTTTCAATTATTGCCACAATGTGGAGGTTCCTCTTGGGGTAGGGGCAATCACATGTAGGCAAATTAGTCCCCTCCCTCTACTTTAATGGTGAGGCCAGCCCAAATGGGCAATTAGTCATTATCCTCTTAAAGGAGGGGTCAGTAGAGAAGGCAGCAGTGGTGCTGTATATAGAACCTCTCTGGGGACACCAGAGAGGTTAAGTGACCTGCCTGAAGTTGCACAGCTGAAAAGTGTGGGAACAGCATTTGAGGGTTGGTTTCTACACAGTCAAGTCAGCCCTTTGTGCAGGAGGGGGCCAGTTGTTGAGCAGAGTCAAAGACTCCTGGGTGTTTCCACCTGCAAGATGGCTAGGGGAGCAGGTGTGTCTAGGTGGGTGTTGATTAGGAGCCGGTGGGCGGGATGGGAAGGTGGGGAGGTGACTTTTGAGGCCTGATTGGCTCATTCCCAAGGACAGGCTTTCACCAGCAGGCAGGTACTTTGAGATCCAGAGAGAACCCCCCTTCCCTTGTCCAGGCAAATACTGAGAGGAATCTGCTCAGCCACACAAAGCCACAGAAAGAGACAGAGACAAACACAAAAAGGAAGGTGGAGAGCAATGCAAGACACAGAGAGAGCCACCTGAGACCATGGAGAGACGGAGGCACAGACGTCCACACAGAAGCAAGTCAGAGACAGAAAGACACACCAAGAGACAAATGGAGCCCAAGAAAGCTGTCCGGACTTAGAGACGCAGGTGAGAGATAGGCCAGAGGGATGCGTAACGGAGACCTGGGAAGGCAGAGACCCAGGAGGGACATTAACTCCTGGATAAGGAGGAGTGAAGACAGCAGGAGAGGGAGAGTGGCAGAGGCAGCCACACATAGCCTGAGAGTTACGAGCATGGGCCAAGGAGTGGAGCTAACGCTGCTTGCTTTGTTGGACTAAGATCCCACCAGCTCTCCGAGAGAGGGTGGGTGGCTGCTGAAGGGGTGCTGGGGTGAGGGCTGCACCCTCTCTCTGCACGCATGCCAAGAGCCCAGAGCCCAGCCCACGGGTGGGGGGGGCAGTCCAGACCCTGACTCACCCACCATGGCCATGGAAGAGAGCCTCAGAGGGCAGAAGGGAGGTGGCAGAGCTTGTTGCCAGCGAGGCCCCAGCCGCGATCCCCATCTGGCAGCTCGAGCTGAGTTTGCAGGGAGCAGACAGCCTTCCCGCCTGCTGGTCCTCTGGCTTTTACAGAGTTCTGCCCCACAGAAGCTTCTAGCAATGGTAGTGGGGGATTGGGGAGTTGCATGTTTAAGAGACGCCACAACAGACCAGGCCTGACACTTTTCTCTGCAGACATAGAAATCAGGTAACAGGCTCCAAGCAGACATTGAATGTGCAACCTGCTGCAAAATGAACCTTAGCTGAGCTGACCTGGGCCTCAATTAGTTCCCCTGTAAATGGGAGAGCTTGACCAGGTGAGCTTGGCAACTAAGCCATAGATTCAAAATCAGATTCAACTAAGATAGATCTCTTATGGCTCTGAAATCCTCCCTGGCCCAGGAGTTCCCACAGGGCAGGTAGTGTGTGTCTTTATGGCCCATCTTCTCCTCCATGCCTGGCCCTGAGCAGGCACTGAAGGCATATTGGTGAGTGAATGAGTTCTAACTTTTTTATTCATAATAACAGCTATCACTTATTAAGTGCTTGCTACAGGCTGGGCATCAGCTGTGTCTATGCACCACTGGATCCAAACCTGGCAGCGGCTCTAGGGATAGGGAATCTTATGATCCATTTTATAGTTAGGGGACGCAGCAAGTTCTCCAAGATGGTACAAAACTGGGAAGCAATGCAGTTGGAATTTGTGCTCAGGTTGTCTGAATCTAGATTAGGAGAGCTTGCAGTTCCACTGAGCAACTTTTCATAACTCTCTCCCCCTTTTTCAATCAGCACAAAGTTTTTCATACCTTTACCTTGTGTGCTTTGCAAAACCATCTAATCCAAGCCACCACCATCTCTCTCCTCGTGCTCGCAGCAGCCTCCTCTCTGGTCTCCCTGCTCCCACTCCCACCCCCTCCCCACGCAGCAGCTAGGGCAACCTTTTCAAAATGCAAGTCTCATTAGATCACCCCTCAGAAGAGAGATGGGGCTTCCCCTTGCTCGTGGTATAAAGACAGAACTCTTTAATGCAGCCTACTGGGCTCTGCAAAGCACAGCCATCATGACCCATTAGGGGGCTGCAAAATCAATTTAGTGGCTTGTGACCCACATTTTCTTAAATAAAAGACATAGAGCAGGCTAGAATAGAAATAGAATAGAAAACCTCAGAATGGATCACATTTATTGTGGTAAGAGTAATTTTTCATAAACCTTTAGAAATGTATGTATACAGATGCTACATATGTGCATGTTGTATGTGTTCTATGTTCTCTCTGGGTCGCCATGTAAAATGTGGGCGTTGTCAAAATCTTGGGAAGCTCCTTGTCTAGGAACTCCTGTCCAGCCTCATCTTGCCCACACACCTCCTTGCTCTCAGCCCTTTCAGCTTTCATTCAGAGCCACAGGGCCTTTGCACATACTGGTGCCTGAAATGTCCTTTCCGACCTCTTCATTTAGGTAATGCTACCTCATCCTTGGGATTTCAACTCCAGCACCAAGTCCTCAGGGAGCCCTCCCTGACGACCCCAACCCCATCCCACCTACCCAGTTGCCTGTCCACATGGCACCATGGAGCTCTTCTTCATAGCACTTACCACTGTTGCAATTTATTTTTCATGTGTTTATTTGGTTGATGTTAGTCTTCCCTAATAGTTAAAATAATCCATGGGGAGAGGTCACCAAGGGGAGAACAGCCTGTCTGGAGTACCGTCTGAGGGCTGGGATAGGTTTTGATTTTGCCATTCATTATTTCCTGTGCCTAGCACTGTGCCTGTTATATAGCAGTTGTTTGGCAGACACTGGTAGAATGAATACATTTCGAAGGGCAGAGTATTGCTGTGATCTTTACAGAGGAGGAGACTGAGGTCCAGAGTGGTCCTAGGGCGACTTGCCTGAGGCTCCAGCCATGTGACTCATTAGAAGCCCAGTTTCTGACTCCTTTTGCTCTTCAGATTGCCACTGTGCTCATTGTGGCACTACAGGGTCAGACCCGGGAGTGACTGTCCTGACCCTCCCACACTCTCCCTGCCCTTCTCACTGTCCTGTCCACCAGCTCCTTCCCCCCAGTCTTCTAGGCTCTTCTCTCTCCTGATGTGTTTTCTCTTCCTTGGGTTGGCTGAGCACAGTGCATGGGGTGCCTGGGGGAAGTACAGCTCAGAAAGTGACAGTGACAATATTAGGAGTGAAAAAGATCAATTAAGCCCATGGAGCTGATTCGTGAGGCTGATTAAATTAGGAGCCTTCCTGGAGGCAGATTTCTCCCGGGGTTGGACAGACCAGCTGTTGGCTGCACTGTGGGAGACTTGTCAGGCCCCAGGGTGGGGTGGGGCCACTTTTCCCTGCTCTGTGCACGAGGTGGAGGGATAAAGAGAAGTGACACTTAGAAAGCACTGGCAGGACCCTGCTCAGCCTGTTCCCTGTGCTTTCTTATGGAGCCACCCCAACAAGCCTGGGAGCTGGGTGGGTTGGCCTAATTTTGGGATAAGCCTGGCCTCAGAGAGGTTAGGTGCCTATTCAGGGGCGTCCAGCTGACAGGTGGAGGAGAGTCCTGGAGCTGGGACCGGAACCTGGACTGTCTGTTTGCTCTGCCTTCTCTTCTCTCGTGGCTCTGCCTCCACTGCCGGCTTCAGCATCCTGGTTTGTCTGCTTCTCCATTTTTTTAGGCTTAAAGCTTGTCCTTCCCCTTCCCCCCACCCCCTTGACTAGGTCTAATCAGATTATCTCTCTGGTAACCTGAGTCCTCTGCCTTGGCCTCAGGAGTCCCTTTCATGGACTGTCCCCAGGGCAGCTCTGGCCAGAGTGTCCTTGTACTTCAGAACCCACCCCCTTTCTCCTGGCCCTGGGTGGGGGTTGGGGGAGCAGGACCAGGACAAAGGCTTCTGTGTGTGGAAGTGAAGCAGAGTCTGGGGGAGGTTATAGCAATGAGGTCGACTTCTCCAAAGGGCAGATTTGGTCTTCCTCGGATGCCACCTTTTAGTGACAAAGGGGAAAAGGAAAACTCCAAAGGAGAGCAGGGAGCCTTGGGGTGCTGCATCTCTGGATGGAAAAAGGGGTGTTTGTTAGGTGGGAATGCTTAGAGCCACAGATACCTGGGAACAAGCCCCGAAGCTGGGAGCAGAGGAAGGCTTCCTGGCAGAGGTGGCCTTGGGGCTGGGTGAAAAGAAGACAGAGCTGCCTGGAGGGAGTGAACTTTTCAGGGAGCCCTGATGGTCCCTTAGCCCTTGGCCAGAGATGGGGCTTCAGAGGAGGGGAGAGGAGCTGACCCTTATGCAGGGCCTGGCATCCTATACCCAGGGCTTCTTTTTTCCTTATAGCAGGTCTGTGCCAAATCTATTATTAGTTTTAAAACATACACAAACAAAAACAGGCTCAGGGTCATGCAGTGTAAGGTGGAGTCAGGCAGGATTCACACAAAAGCCCGTGGGACTTTAGAGCAGGGGTTCTTAACAAGAGGTCTGTGAGCTTGAATTGAAATTCAAAAAACCCCACTATTCTTGTGGGGATGTGTTGGTGCAGGTGTGATTTATTTATTAAATAATGCACAGTATAGTGTGGACTTAGTAAGGGGTCCATGGTTTTCACCTGACTGGCAAAGGGGTCCGTGGAACAAAAGAGGTTAAGGACCCCTGCTTTAGAGCCTGAAATCCTTTCGGGAGGCTAATTGCCCAAATGCCTGCCCTCTTGGAAGTCTGGGGGCAGAGTCAGGGGCAGCCACAGTGGTTAAGAGTACAGGCTTGTGTTCACTGGCTCTGCGGCTTGCTTTCTCTTTGACTTTGGCCAAGTTCATTTGCCTCTTGGTGCCTTACTTGCTTCCTCTCTAGAATGGGGATAATGTTTGTACCTTCCTCCTAGGTTGTTGTGAAGACTAAATCTATTAACATATAAATAATTTGGAATAGTGTCTGGCATTCCATAAATGTCAGCCATTGTATCTGGGATGGAGCCAGAATATAGGGGTGTTAGGCCAGGCCAGGGAAGGCCACAGCAAGGGGCAGACATCCAAGCTAGTGCTCTCTGCTGTCCCTCCCAGCTCTGTGAGTCTGTGCTACCTGAGCTGGTGGCACCTAGGGCTCCCTGGCTGCCAAGAGGGCCCCGTTCTGAGGATCCAGCCCTGGTGTTTAGTCCTGCAGTCTCTTTCCACTTACCAGACTTGGACACTGAGGCTCAGACAGGCTGCTGCAAATCTGCTCTGTGACTTTGGGTAAGTCAGTCCTAGAGTCCAACCCTAGACCCAGATTCCCAAATCCTGGTCCTTGGTATCTGCTTTGCCCTGAAACCGGCTTAATTTTTTCCAGGCAAACACGGACCTCATGGCAGAAATATTTTTCTGCAATCTTGTTTGCAATGGCTAATGAGCAGCAGGGCTGTTCTCTGTTTTGAGACCTCATATTCTTCTCTAATTCTTTTCCACAGGCTGGGGGCAGAGACTTCTGCAGCCTCTGTGAAATATTAACAATTATTTCTCAATTACTTCTCAACTGGTAAGCAGCTCTTGGAGAGGGGGCTCTGGAAGCTGCGAGAAGCCATAAGGATGATTTTTTGATCTGGCATGAAACTTGCAGAAGGGCAGGCATGCTCTGTCCTCCCTGATCCAACTTGAGGGCTTCCTGGGTTGCATATGAGTCTGTCCTCTTCTCCTTCCTTACTGTGGCCTCCAGCCTACCTGGGGTTCAAGCACAAGGGCTGCTGCAGGTCTCTAATGCCCCACAGAGAAATGGGGAGGGGAAAAGGAGAATAGCCTTCATTGTGGTCTCAGTAAATGAAAACTGTAACCCTGTAGCTGAGGTCAGACACTTTAGAGGCATCCTTGACTCTCCCTCCCATACCACAAAGCCAACCCATCAACAGATCCTTCTGGCTCTGCCTTCAGAATGTCTCCAGAATCTGACTATGTCTCACTATCTCACTGCTCCCTAGTCCAAGCCAAATTATTGCTCGCCTGAAGTAGTACTCATGGTTCAGGTCCAGCAACAGTTTCTGTAAAGTTTCTTATAAATGAAAATGTCTTTATTTTGCCTTCATTCTTGAAGAATATTCTCACTGGATGTAGAATTCTGGGTTGATGGATTCTTTTTCTTTTTTTCCCCTTTAGTCTTTATTGGTGTTATTCCCTTTCTCCTAGCCTCCATAGTTTCTGGTGAGAAGTCTGTAGTTATTTGAATCTTTGTTCCTTTATGTAGTGTCTTTTTTCTCTGGCTGCTTTCAAGGTTTTCTTTATATCTTTATATATATATTTTAGCTATTTGTATATAAGTGTATCTGTAAAATTATGTCTTTCTCCAATTTGGAAAGTATTTTTTTTATTATTTTTTTGCTATTATTTCTTCAAATAGATATATATCGTTTCCATTCCTTTTTGCCTTTCTTTCTAGGCCTCCAATTATGCAAATGTTAGATTTTTTGATATTTTTCCACAATTCTTTAGGCTCTGTTCATTTTTTTTAAGTATATATATTTATTTTTTTTAAAAGATACTTAGATTATACAAATATTACACAAAAAATATTGGGATACCCATTTGTTGATTTTTTTTTCAATCTTCTATTATACTCTTCCTCTCCTTCTCCTCTCTCTTTTATCTTGGGTGGTTTCTATAGGCTTATTCAAGTTCACTAATTGTTATCTGTCATCTTCATTCTGTTATTAAGCCCATGCAATGATTTAAAAAATTTTTTCAGATATTTCCACTTTTGGTTCTAGAATTGCCACTTGGTTCTTTTTTTATATATTCTATATCTCTGCTACAATTTGCTATCTCTTAATTCATTAAGCATGCATTTTCTTTTACCTTGTTGAGCACAGTTATATTAACTGCTTTGTAATACTTATCTGATAATTCCAAAATTCAGGAATCTCAGAGTTAGATTCTGTTGTCTTCCTTTTCCTTGAGAATGGATCATATTTCCCTCATTTATTTTATATGTTGAGTAATTTAAGATTGTATCTTGGATGCTAGAAATGTTATGTTGTAGAGATTCTGGAATTTGTTATATTCTTCCAAAGAATGCTAATGTCTGTGCTTTAGCAAGCAACTCACTTGGTTAGGCTCAAACTACAAATTCTGTCTTGCCTGCGGTGGGCAACATCTCAAATCGCAGTTTAGTCTTTTAGCCTAAGCTGCAAGTTGCCTGGGTCTTCTCTGTGCTTGTTCTGGATTCAGCCAGAGAGTTGGGTGGAATTTATTAACAGAATTTGGGCCTTTTCCTGGCTTTTCCCTTTCCAGGATTCTCCCCTCATTTTCTGGTGGCACTGGTTGTCCCAGATTCTGTCCTCTGGTTTTTCAGGCCAGAAAGACAATTTAGCTGTCCTATGTTCTACCACAACTACAGCCTGCCCTCTTGATAAAGCTGTAAAAGTGGAAAAATTACTACATGCTGGTCCTTTCTAAGTTTTGACATCCCTTCAAAGTCTACCCATTTAAAAATTATTCTCTAGACTCTCCCAGTAGTTATCTTCTGTATTTTATCCAGAGTTCACAGATGTTATTTGTTGGAGGGCTGATCTGTTAAGAGCTTACTCCACCATAGTAAAAGTGGAACTTGCAGTGTTCCTTTTAAAATGCAAGTTGGACCATGTCATTCCTCTTCTCAACACCCCCTCCCCACTAATGGCTCCCATTCCGCTTGGTGTAGAAGCTAAAATCCTTGCAATGGTCTACAAGGCGTTGCACGATCTGGCTTCAGACTGTGCTTCTGACCTTGTCTCCCTTTACCTAACCTTTGCTAGCTCCATTCCAGCCACACTGGTGGCCTCTTGGTTGATCCTCAAACATGCCTGCCTGATACACAGTTGCCCAAGGAGCCCTGCCTGACTGTTCCCTGCCTGCCTCCTCTGAACCCCTCCCCACACTCCTGACACTCCAGCCCACTGGTCTCTACGTCCAGGATCCCGGCATGTTCTTCTCCACCTCAGGGCTGGTCCCCTTGTCTAGAGCACCCTTCCTTTGCCTTTCTTTCTGATAATACTTAGGAATCCTTACCTCTCAAGGAAATGACTGTTCCTCAAGGAATCCTTCCCAGACCACCCCCTTCTCCTGCCACCCCCAGCTAGGGGAAGTGATGTATACTCTCCAGGCATGTTGCATGTCTTCATAGCATACTGCATCTTTGTAATCATTTGTTTACTTAAAGGTCATGCTTTGTTGACTTGCTGATCTTAGGTGCCGTGAGGACAGGTATTCCATCTGCTTTGCTCATTCTTGCATTCTGGGCACACAGCTCTGTGCCTAGCACATAGTAGGCACTCAAGACATACCTGGCAGCTGACTGACAGGCCTGGGATGGGGTCAGAGGCAGGCAGGGAAGGAAACTTTAGGGAGTCCCGACTGTATACTGATCCTCACAACAACCTTGTAGGTAGATATTATATCTCCATTTTACTTCTGGGGAAAGGGAGGACAGAAAGGAGAAGGTTACATGGTAGACATTCTAGCCTGGAAACTCATGGTGGGAGCTCAGAGCAGGCAGAGAGACTTTGGATTGTACCTAGCCTCAGCCTCCCACTGACTACTATAGGGCTACTGAGAGTTGGGCAGAGATTTCCTGTCCTTTATCAGCTTTTCCCCCCAGGGTTCATAACTGGGCTTGCCTCCTGAGCTGGAGGGCTATGGCTCATGTGGACACTGTTTTATATGGCAGTGGGGCACTGAGGCAGTGTGACACCACCTGAGTGGAGAGCCCTGTTCTCTTCTCTGTCATAGGGAACTTCTAGCAGGGACTCTCAGGGCACACCCGAGGCCCTAAAGGAGAAGGAAAGTCTCTCTCTATGCACACCCCTTTACCTTCTCCAGCTCCGGGTTGAGTATCTTCCCTGAGGGAAGTGCTCATGACACTTGGAAATGCTCCTGACTGGTTGCCATTTAAATTATCGATTTCACTTCCATTGGTAAGTGATCTGTTAATTAAATGGTGTCTACACCTACACCATGGAATACTACATAGCCTTCAAAATCAATGATGTAGGAGAAATATTAAGAGTATGAAGAAATGTTCAAGCTATGTTACATGGAAAGGAAAAAAGTTTCAAAATAGCATATGTTCCCATTTTTGTGAAAACTATATATCTACATAAATGAGTAATATCTACTAGGCATAGGAGAAAGCCTGGGCAATTTATGCAAAATGGTAACTACGTTTGCAGTGATGATGGAGTAAATGGTAATTTTTAAAACTTTCCTATAATTCCCCAAATTGTTTTTGAAATTAAAAAAAAAAAAAGACAACATTATTTTTCAAAGGCAAAAAACCAGAAAACCAAATAGAATGGAGGCTGACTCTTGGAAATTCAAGGAGGGTCTAACCTCTCCAGGGACCAGGCACTACTCTCTTGGAAGGTCCGAGGGTTGGGGAAGCAGAGAGAGGTACCCTGACCTGGCACCGTCATTGAGGAAGTGGGAACAAAGTCCCCTTAAAAAGGGCCACAATGCCCTGATGCCCAGGCTAAGTCCTGGATTCCCGACATTTGAGGCCTTCAGTGAGTGCTGTGGTTAACAGACCAAGATCCCGGGCTTCTGGAATGTCTGCAAGACATTTAAGTAACTCAGTCCTTCCTCACTTTCTTTTTTTTTTTTTTTTTAACAAATCAATTTTATTGATACATATTAATAAAGCATATAAGTCATCCAAAGTGCACAGTCGATGGTATTTGGTATAATCACATAGTTCCTCATTTCATTTTGACTTTCATGCTTGGTGCCTGAGTCCTAGCTGAGAAGATGGCTGAGTATGCTGGTGATGTGGGGGCCTGGAGACCTTGCCCAGAGCAATCATTCTTGTATTCAAGGCATTTTCAAAGAAGGCAGCCGGCTCTGTCCCTTCCCGCCCTGGAGCCCAGAGTGGCTCACTACCCGGTACAATCGAGGCTGATGGGAGGAGGTGTGAGACGGCAGGAGACGCAGACTGGAATCCAGCTGGGCACAGACCCTATTGGCCCACACAGAAGGGAGACCCTAGCCACGGCCCAGTCCAGCTCCCTCATTTAAAGATGATGGGCCAAGGCCCAGAGAGGGCAAGGACTGGCCCAGGATCCCACAGCAAGTCATGTACTGGAACCCCAGGGCTTTGACCCCCAGCCTTGTGCTTTAAACATTCACATTTGAAGTTGAACTGTCAATCATGGGTTCTGCCTCTTAGATAATAAAGATCTCCTCCCTCATTTCAGAGCCCAGGTTCCAGTTCCAAGAATAATTCTAGAGTTAAGGGCATTCTGGTGTTTCATGGCTAAGATGCTTGCAAACTTGCTGCACAGGTAATGAATTTTAAAAGTAAAATCTAACTGAAGATTTTAAAATTATATGTATATATTTTTTAATTAATTTACTTTTTAGTCAAGGCAAACTGTCAAACCCTACATAGTAGATTTGGGTTAAAGACTTTTTGAAGAGGGCGATGTTTTAGAATACTCAAATCTATAGGGCTTAATTTATTAGTCCAAACATCTACGCCCAGAGAAGTGAAGGTCACCCAGCTTTACTGTTGTCATTGGAAAAACAAAACATTAAAAATGATATAGGGGGTGGATGTGGCTCAAATGATTGGGCATCCGTCTGCCATATGGAGGGACCTGGGTTCAATCCCTGGGACATCCCGGTAAAAAAAAAAAAATATATATATATATATATATATATAGAAGGCGCATGGGCTGCCAGGCTCTGTGTGCTGGTGAGCCACCAGGCCCCGGGAGCCATGCAGCAAGATGATGATGTAACAGGAGAGGGACGCAGGGGAGAGTCAAGATGAGATGCTCCGAAAGCTCTGAAAACCAGGAACTGAGGTGGTGCAGGTGGCAGAACACCTCTCTCCTACATCGGAGGTATTCAGGATCGAATCCAGGTGAAGACTGGATGAGAAGAGATGGCAGGAAACAGACACAGACAATTGCCCAGCGAATGGACACAAAACAGCAAATGGGGAAGGGGGTGTTAAAATGGATAAAGTAAATAAATAAATCTTAAAAAAAAAAAAAAAAAGATTTAAAAACTTCTAGATCTTGAAGGATCATTGGTTCAGGGCTCTCCAGTGAGGGGTTGCAGTGGTGTCTGCATGGTGGGATTGGGTTGTTGCTTTCTTCTTTTGGCTTGTCTGTATTTTTGACAACAGACAAGAGTTACTTTTATAATGAGGAAAAAAAACCCACCCTCCTAATTGTTTTGGATCTTTAAGTCTCAGGGTTCAGCTAGTCTATTGCCAAATGATGCAGAAATGGAGGTCCCTTCCATGTCTCTGTTTCTGGAGCTACTTGTTCCCAAGATCCTTAAATGACCCATCCTCCCCATTGCCAGCCCTCCACCCATGAACAGAGACTAGGTGGTTCCATGAAAAGGGAGAGGGAGAGCTGGTGCGATAGCCCAGTGTCACCTCCTCCAGGCAGCCTTCCCTGACTGGCTCTGTCATTGCCTCTCAGCTGCTCTGGTTGCTGGGGCTCAGGTTTCTCCTCTCGAGGAGTTTGCTTTCCAGTAATGGAGGGCTACAGCACAACAGCAACCGCCATGCCATTCCCAGCCCAGCTTATTGTGTGTCTGGAACTGTGCTAAGTGCCTTCACAGGTGACCTCAATGATCTTCATGACGATGCTGGGAGGAGGTTGGTATTAATATTATATGGGTTTTAAATGGGGAAATTGGGGCTCAGGAAGGTTCACTATCTTGCCATTGGTCATACAGCAGTGAAGAGCAGAACCAGGATTCCAACCCCAGTGTGTCTGCTTGAGTGCCTTCCTCACCTTGTGGCATCACCTCCAGGGATCATGGGTCAGCCTTCTCTCACTAGAGGGCCTGTGTGGTGTGTGCATGTGTGAGCAGTGAGTGGGCGCCCATGTGCCAGGCACTGTGGGGGAAACTCACGCCCTCCATCCAGCAAAGCTGTGAGGTATGTTCTAAGGTTGTTCCCATTTTACCTCCGAGGCTTGGAAGGTGAATGACTTACCCAAGATCACCAGTTGCTCAGGGGCCTGAACTGCAATGCCAGCCCAGGTTGGTCTCCTTTGACCCTGACCCTGGCACGCTGCCGTGCTGCCATGTTTCCCTGGCTACTGGCATTCTGCAGGTTCAGGATAGGTGTGGCAAACAAGGCAAATAGGGTCAAATCCAACCCACAGCCTATTTGTGTGTGTGTGTGTGTGTGTGTATGTGGATTAATTTTTTATACTTTTTTCCAGGTATGCATATACACATATACTCATTTATTTAACAAACAATTGTTGAGTACCAACTATGTTCTACGGGGCAGTTAAGAGACTGCTGTAACAGTTCATATGAAAGCTTGTGGTGTCTTGAACTAGTAGTGGCGGAGGTGGTGAGAAGGGTTGGATTCAGCTACAGGCTATTTTTATAGGGCCTGAGCTAAGAATGATTTTTGCATTTTCAAAGGGTTGTAAAAAAAAGGGAGAGAATATATGATAGAGACTTACATGGTCAGCAAAGCCTAACATATTTACTTTCTGGCCCTTTAAAGAAAAAGCTTGTGTGCCCTTTGCATGATCCTGAGGACCAAGGAGGATTCTTTGGGCCAATGTCCCCTCTTGTATACTTGGCTGTCCCAATGTCACACAGAGAGCAGTGCGTGTGTACCAAATGCACTGGGAGTGGCAGTGGTGGGCATTTTTAATATGACCCACAAAGGCTGTCATCACCTAGGCCACTGCTGCAATGGAGATCGATCATTTCACATGCCCACTTTTACTTTTCGTGCCCAGGTATCTGTGCCCAGGGAAGAGCTCAGGGCTTCTCTGGTTGGATTTTGGGGTGAAAGGCTTTTTCCTCTGGATGGGATCAAGTGCATTCATGTGAGGTCAGCAAAGACCTTCAAAGTATTGCAGATTTTAGTTGCAAGGGAACTTGTTCTAGAAGGCACCAGTTGCAATCCTGCCCATCCAGGCACCTACCCCTTGAGTGCCAGTGATTGTGCCACACACAGGGGAAGAAAGCCTGGCCTCTGTCCTCACAGAGCCGACTGGGGAAGCATGGCCAGGGCCCCAAGGCAGGTATCCAAGACGGGAAAAGTGCTGTGAGACCAGGAGGAAGGGCAGGGAGGCCGGCCGGGAATTGCTTCCTAGAGGCGGTGACTCCTGGGCTGCGTCCTGAAAAAATAAGGCGTTCAGCAGATAACAGGGCGGCAGAAGGAACGGCCTGGGCAAAGGCTCAGGGGCGTGCCACAGCAGCGGGCTGGCGCGCGTGTGGGGACAGCTGGCAGCCCGCGTCACTGGAGTGGAAAACGCCGCCGTCAGGAGAGGGCAGGCGGAGTGTGGGCGCGGGGCTGTAGGTGTCAGCAGAGACGAGGCTTTGGGGTCGGCGGGGGCCGGGCTGGCCCGCCCCTCGGCCCGCACAGCCATTGTCTGCGCCTGGCGCCGCCTTGGCAGCAGAAGGTGACATCTGGTGACTAATGGCCGCGGCTGCGCGCCGTGCTCCTCCCTCCCGCAGCGCCCGGGGCGCAGCTGCCGCGCCGCCCCCACTCCTCCCCTCCGCTCGCTGGGCGAGCCGGGGCCAGGGCGCCGGGCGGGGAGAATCGATGAATCGATGCCCTGATTTCCGCGAGGCCCAGGTCGCCGCCTCCCGCTCGCCCTGCGCGCTCAGTCCTCACTGCCGCCCACCGCACTAGGTGCCTGCGCGCCCTCGTCCGCGCTCACACGTCTGCTTGTGTGCATGAGGCTCACACGCGCTCACCGACCGGGGCGTTCGTAGGAGACAGTCGGGACTACTGTCGGGCGCTCATCCAACCTGAGCCCGCACGCACGTGCATTAGCACACGTGCACGCACAAGCTAACACTCGGGACTGCGGGCACACGTGTTATCACACATTGTACACCTGTGCTTGTTCACGCATATTCGCAGATGCACACGTGAGGACCATGCACATACATGGTTTGCACACAAACTTATAGATAACAAACACATCCATGCATGTGTTCACAGAAGCACGTGTGTCACTTGTGCACAGCCATGTGCTCCTTAGGTCCTCATATTTAAGAACACACATGGGCATGTACATATGCACTCATTAAACAGCCAGGAGCTGGCCTTATCTTTGACAAAGGCGGAGGTGGCCAAACTATAAATTAGTTGCCTGCATTTAAAAGCCTGGCGATTTCACATAAAGATTTGGATTTCTGGCTTTTCTTGTAAAATCTGAGGCCCTGGTGGTTTGGGGCATATGGGGCCTGTCATGTGGGCTGAGGCCACGCAGCTGGGGTCCGCTCAGCTGTGCTTGAAGCTCTTCTGCCTCCACCTCAGCTAGCTTCCCCTCATTCTGGCTCCCCCCGCCCCTCCTCCCCAGGGACCTCTGTAGCTGCCAGCCCTGTGGGAGGCAGGGGAGCTCTCTGGGAGCCCGTGTCAGCTAGCCAGTGGCACTAACCCAGAGCCCAAGCCCCATGTTTGGGTCCTGAGTTGAGAGTGGGATACCTTGCCCTGATGCCCATGGCAAGGAGACCCTCCCCAATGGGGGGCGTTGTGTGTATGTGGGTGCTGCCAGTTATGTGGAAACCCTCAGCAATCTGTGAAGTACTTTCTTAAGGGCGGACCCTTTGGCTCCGCTGATAGCTCTAAGAGGTGGGTGTCATTGGCTGCATCTTGCAGTTGAGAAGGTGGAAACCTGGAAGGGATGGTTATTTGGGAGATGACCCGATTGGTAAGTGCAGAAAGGGTTTACCGTCAACATATTTGGGGGGGGGGGGGATATAGTGCCCCTACTGTGGAATTCCTGGGGTGCGGGTGGAGAAGGGCCTGTCGGGTCTACTTTGCACCCTCGGAAGTGGTTTCCTGCCTAGCCCTGGCATGTTTGTCTCCCAGACTCTCCCCAGCCTCTGCCCCTGTGGGGAAAGCTGGTTCCTAGAGGGAGAGGCCAGGTCCTGGCGGTTCCTGGGGATTCTCTGCATTATATTCTGCTCTGGCTAAACCGGAGAATGGCAGCCCAAAGGGCAGTGGGAAACTCTGTGGCTGTCCAGCCCTGCCCACTGTGCACTAGCCCTAACACCCCCTCTGCCTGCCTGCGCCATCTCATCCACCTGCAGATCTCTGGCTCTCTCTGGGCTGACACCTTGCTGGAAAGCTGCCTCGTTTCCACTCACCTCCTCCCACTGGAAGTCCAGCAGGCCCTTAGCTCCCAGCATGTCCAGGGCCGGTCCATGTGATGGGGTGACGAGGTGGTTGTGGTCTCATCTCAGATCCCAGCTCTGCCACTTTCTAGCTCTCTGGCCCTGGGAGAGTAAGTTAACCTCTTTGGGCCTCAGTTTCTTCCTCTGTAAAATGAGAACAATAACAGTATCTGCTTTCTAGGATTCTCAGGTCCTGGTTAATTGAGGAAATCCATTCAGATTGTCCATTGTAGTGCCTAGTGCAGATTAGTGCTCACTAAATATCAGTTTATTAGCTTTGCTCCCATGCTGGCTCTTCCTCCCATGCCCCCCTTATCAGTTGGCTTTTCTCCACCAACTTAAGCTGGGTCCTGAGAATTACCCCTGCTCCTCTCTTTGCATATTCCCCACATTCAGTCCTGCCAACTTGACCTCCTAAATATTTCTAGTCTGTGCTCTCTTCTCCACCTGGTTGCCTCTGCACTGGATTAGTTTGGTGTCCCCTCTTGGCCTGCACAATTGTGATTCCTAACCTGATTCCTTGGATGCAGACTCCTCACATTCAAATCCAGCAGCCACATCACTTCCACTATTGAAATGCAAACTCCGTCACTTCCCACTTAAGCATGCAAGCTCAAGCTCCTCGGCCTGGCAAGCCAAGAGGTGGTCCCTGCCTATCTACGAAATCATCCTGGGGAAAATGTGGTTGAGGGGGTGGACCACAGGTCTAGGCTGGAGTGTTGGGGAAGTGTAGTAGGGAGCTGCTTTTTCTCTTGCTGTTCTGTGTCAGGACCTCACACTTAACAGCCAGTGGTTCCCCGTTCCCCAGCCTAGCATGCTCACTCGTTCTCCCCTTTGTGGCCTTGCTCAATCTCTGCCCTCTGCCTGGAAGTCCCCCTTTGCCCTGCTCCTCTGTCACCTCCTCCAGGACATGTTCCCTGACCACCGCCCTCTCTTCATAGTCCTTTAGTTACCTCTCAAAACATTCTCAGAAGACCCTGTGCATTGCTTTAATCTTGCATGCACCTCATTTGTTTTATTTCTCCGTTTACATGTTCCCCAGACCAGTACTTCTCTAACTTTATTGTGCACTTTTAACACTTGGGAGGCTTGTCCAAGGGCAGATTTGATTCAGTACGTCTGGGACGGGGCCTGAGACTCTGCATTTCTAACAAGCTCTGGGTGATGCTGGTGTGGCTCCTCCTGGACAACACTTTGAGCAACAGGAACTTAGACAGCAAGTCCCTTCAGGGCAGTGACTTGCATTCAACTGTCTTGTTATCTCTGGGAATCAGCTGAAGAGACGGATGAATGAATCAAAGAGCTCTCAGGCAGATGAGGGTGTCAGGGCAGTCTTCTGCAGGAGCTGACCCCCAAGTTGACTCCTTAGGGAGGAGTAGGAGGTAGCCAGGTAAAGAGGGCAGAAGTGAGTTAAGATAGTCCAGATGAAGACCTGGGCTTAAGGCACAGATGTGCATGAAAACATGAGTGCAAGACAGTGTGGGATGGGAAGACTTGAAGTTCAAGAGGGTGGAAGGGGCCAGGTCACTAAGGGATGCCACGCAGGGAGGTACCTCTGGGGGATACAGGGTCTAAAATGTGGGCTACTTCCAAGATAGGGTAGGAACAGATAGGACAGAAGAGATACAAGATGGAGCAGCCGCTTAGGGTGGTTTGTAGTTATCCATGTGGAGCTCAGGGCAGAGCTGTGAGGTTGTAGGTAAAGGCACAGGTTAAGGAGGCATTGAGGAGGAAGAAGAGCCAGGACTTGGTGGCCAACTGTAAAAAGAAGGTGAAGGAAAACCCCACTCTGTGGTTGTGGAGCACCTGGATGAATAAGATCGTAGAGGAGGAGCCCGTTTGGGGAGAAAGATAATGAGGTTAGTTTTAAACCTGGCTGGGTATGAAATGCCCATGGGGTTTTCATGGCAAACATGTCAGGAGCTTCTGAGTAAGGCCAGGGCTGGAGATAGTATGGGAGGCATCAGCTGACAGATGCTCCTTGAAGTTTTGGGAAGGAATGAAATCATCCATGGGAAAACGTAGAGTAAGAAGAGGAGAAGGTAGAGATGGCACCCTGGAGGAAAACCATTCATTTAAAGAGAAGACATCAATGACAACCTGCTAGAAGATAGAATAGGTAAAAGCAAACATTTAAAATAGCAATAGTGACAAGACACCTAAGAATAAGCGTAAGAAATGTGCCAAATCTATGTGGAGAAAACATTAAAATGCTTTTAAGGGAAAAAAAGGTACTTGAATAGATGAAAAGACAGACTATGTTCTTGGATAGGAAAACAATATAATAAAATTGCCTTTTCTCTCTCAGATCATCTAGCATTTACCAAGCTTCTCAATAAAAGCTGAACTCCTTTGTGATGGTGGTGGTTGTTTAGACAAGCTGGTTCTGAAGTTCACATGGAAAAATCATAAGGGTTGGGAGACAATTTCCATAGGTGTCATGTTTCTGCATGAGCAGAGGTGCTGATTGCCTTTGTTCCAGACCATCTTTCCAAGGACGTTAGCAGAGGGAACACGCTTGGAAGACAGAGATGGTGTCTCTCTAGGAGGTAAAGGGCAAGTTTGTTTACTGTCCAGTATAATAAAGATACTCCCTCTGGGATAAAGATCCGACAGGCTTTATAATGGGCAATAGCCCGTTATAAAAGATTTGGGCTCCCTAAACTAAAGGTTCCTTTCCTGTAACACAACCCATGTTGCATGTAGGCATCACTTGGACTTCTTCACGTGACTTGGTGGGAACTGGGGCTCGTGGAACTGGCACAAAGTTTGGAACTTTGGCTACTGCCGTTGCCATGTGTAATAAAGACCTTTGTCTCTGACCCAGAAGTCTTGTATCTTCTGCCAGCACCCAGGAAATGGTGACAGGCTAACTTGTGGGCTTGCAAGCATGGTTAAAAACTTAGGCTTTTCATAATTCTTGACAGTAAGAATAGCCAGGAAATATTTGAAAAAGAACAGTAACGAAGGGGGACTAGTCCCATCAGATATTAAAACAAATTATAAAGGTATGTTATTGTAAAACAATGCAATATTGGACAATTCAGAGGACCGAAAGAAAATTACACATGAGAATGTAGTCCAAGACAAATATACAAACTGATTGGGAAAATGCATTATTCAATAAATGGGGTTGGGGCAACTGGGGAACCATCTGGAAAAAAAAAAGAGTTGGGCCTGTACATTATACTGGAATAAATTACACACAAAACAAAGATGTAAATGTAACAAAATGAAAACAGTAATATCCCAGAAACCATGAGAAAATCTTTAAATTCTCAAATGGGGAAGGGCTTTCTCAGTGTGACACACAACCCAGAAGCCACAAAGGAAAAAGACTGATCATTTTAACTATTAAAACAAAAACTCCGCATGGCAAAACCCAACAGATTCAGAGTCAAAAGAAATACTTGGGAAGCATTTGCAACTCATACTACTGATAAAAAGGCTGTTTCCATTTCCCTAGTATATAAAGCTTCCCACCAATTGATATGAAACAAGCCAACAACACAAAAGAAAGATGGACAAGGTATAAAAAGCTCCAGAAAGGTAAATATAGATGATCCTAAACTCAAGAACAGATGCCCCTTCACTCATAAGAGAAATATAAATGAGAGTTTTGCTGAGATACCATTTTCATTTCTCAGTTTGGCCAAACACACTGTGTGGGCAAGGGCGTGGGGGAACAGATGCTCATGCATTGCTGATGGGAGCTAGAGATGGTGCAGCTCCATGGAGGGGGATTTGGCAATATCTATCAACATTACAAATGCTCTTGACCTAACACTTCCACTTCTAAGAATTTATCCTATGGAAAAGTTCCACATATGAAAAAGGATGCGTATGAGAGCAGTTATTATAACATTGTTTGTAACAGCAAAAGACTGAAAACAACCCAAATAGGCTTCAAAAGAGGGATGACAAAATAAATCAGGTACATGCAAACAAAAGTATACTCTATAGGCAGAAGAAAGGAGGATGATGTTTCCTGTGTACCGCTATGGAAAGATCTCCAAGATACATTGCTGTGAAGAAAGCATGGTTCTGTTCAGAGTATATAGAATGCTGCCATTCTTGTGAAAAAAAAAAGGGGGGGGGGGGGGG
>JAQZBX010000598.1:11697-75419 GCA_029593785.1 Cabassous unicinctus | reverse complement strand
ATCTCTTCCCACACAAAAAGAATAAAGAGACTGGGTAGGAGTTGAGGAGTCTGTGATGGAGACTAAGGTCATAGAGAGAAAGCTAGAAGAGAACTGCACTGGAGGAATCAACCAATTTCAGGAAGGAGGTAGTGACCCACAGGGTGGAAGGCTGTAAAGAGATTGAGGATTTAGATAAGGACTTTGACTGCATTCACTGTATCCATCAGGAGGTCAATAGTGACCTTGGTGACAGTGAATTCAATTGTGTGTGTGTGTGTGTGTGTGTGTAAGCCAGAATGCTGTGTTTAGAAGAGAACTGAATGTGAGGAATTAGATAGAGCGAACTAATTTTCCCATCATAGCTTGACGGGAAAGCAGGATGGCTTGTATTATTATTATTGTTGTTGTTGTTATTGATATTACTATTTTAAATGAAAGCTACTTGAGATTATTTAACTGGTGACGGGAAGCCAGCAGGAGGGAAGAGGTAGATGCTACAAGAAGCGGAAGGGAATGCTCTAGTTAGTTACTCATTGTTGTAACTATGCCTCAAAACTTAGAGGCATAAAACAACAACCATTTTATTATGCTTGTGAGTCTTTGTGTCTGGAATCTGACAGGGCATAGCAAAGACAGCTTGTTTCTGTTCCACAGTGTCTAGGCCTCTGCTGGGGTGGCTTCAACCGCTGGAGATGGCTGGGTCCACACAGGGCCTGGGTTCTCCTCTTTGAGTGAGCTGGCTCCTTTACTCACATGTCTGGCACTTGGGCTGGGAGGCCTGGAATAGCTGGGGTCTAGCTGCAGCACTTACCTTCCACACGGCTAGCTTGGGCTTCCTGAATGCATAGCAGTCTCAGGGTAGTAGACTTCTGATATGGTGGCTCAGGGTTCCTGAGAGCAAGTATTCCAGGAGCCCAAGGCAGAAGCTGCCTTGGACGTCATGCAGAGTTATTTCTATTGCAGTCTTTTAGTTACACGTGATCAGCACAAATTTAGTGTGGCGGGGCCACCTGAGGGTGTGAATACCAGGGGCATGTTTCATTGGTGGTGGGGGGTACCTTTGAAGTCTGGCTACCACTGGAATCATCAAGGAAGTAAGATTTTTGGGAAGATCAAAGGAGTTGGAATCCAAAGCATGGGATGAGATTAGCCTTGGGCTAGAGGGGCATTGGCAAAAAGAAGACGACCACAAGGATGGCGTTAGATTGGGGATAACTGGGGGCAGGAAGGGGAGTGCTTGATGGCTCTAATCTTCTGGGTGAGGAAGGAAATGAGGCCCTCTGCTGAGACAAGAGGGCTCCTGGTGGGGTAGGAGATTTTTAGAAAGCATATGCATTTTGAAATATTTCTGGGAAGGAGGAGAAAGAAATGACTAGGTCCAGGATGAGTGAGGCTTGTTCAGAGATAGAACCCATAAAGTTTCAATGATACCCATAATTATAGTTGTATATGACTTTTTTTCTGAGTATGCTCGGGGTCCCCAGGGTGGGATTGAAGAAATCTGAGAATGGAATGTATCTGGGATTGGGATTTTATCAGGAAGGGGAAAAGGGCAAAGGGTAAACAGTATTGGCAAGAGAATGGTGAAATAATGAGCCATGGGGCCATCACTGGATAAAGAAAGGAGTAAGGCCCAGATAGGCATAGTTTGGCAGAATATTGGTTGGCTATGAGAATATAGTTCTCTATGAGGTTAAAAATCTTTCTGGAATGCTTGAAAGTGAGAGATATGGAAGGACTGAGAGTTCTTTTTAAAGAGTGGGTCTGGAATACATTTATGATTTCAGAAGTAGAGCAGTTCTGGGTGATGACAAGGTCCTGAATGTGGCCAAAGATATGGGTGGCTAGAGTGGAGAGGAGGAGAAACTCATTAAGGATGAGGAGATCAAGGAACTGAGCATCCAGGGAGCTGGATGGGACATCCATGTGGAAACTGAAGTCAACCAGGGTGAGGCCTGGGTGGAGATGAAAACTGTGAGCCCAGTGCCAAAGTCTTCCATGATCATGGGGAGGGACCGGGAGACTGGTGGATGACATCGATGGGTGTGTGGGATGGGGCGCTGTAGCCAGGTGGCATGAGCCTCAGGGAGCAGGGGGCTTTCCAATATGGTTGTGGGTCCTGGTGAAGAGTGAGCAGCACGGGCCCAATCTTAGCCTGCAGTGTGGGGAGTGTGGGAATGAGCAGCCTTCACTGGTCAGGGCTCTGGGACGCCATGCCTTCCCCCTGAGGTGGAGGAACCAGGTCCAGCTCTATCTTCATCTCACCTGTTTTCCCCCAAAGGTGGCCATGGCACATGGCTCAGTCAATGAGGACAGTAGGCAGGAGGAGAAACCTGGTAGAATTCTGCCCACCCTTGCCACTCTTTTAGTTGGACTTCTTAGCAGCCATTTTTTCAGCAGCCCACGGACCTCAACTCACATTCTGAATGGGCCTCAGCCAACAGAACTCCAGTCATCTGATCACTAGGAGGGGGACCTCTTGCAACCAGGGCTACCGGCGTGCCTTGAGACCATCTTGGAACATTCAGTGGTCAAGGGTAGACAGTATCCCTGCCCTCAAATCCCTCACCTGCCTAGAGAATAAACTTGGGGAGAAAGTAAGCATAAGTAGGGTACTGGTGTGTGCATGTGTCAGACTTGAGGGGTGGGAGAGTTTTGAGGAGAGAGGTGCATTTGATGCTTTCCCTAACCTTTCACAAGGAGGGGAGCTCTTTGTAAGGGCTAGAAACATGACAGAAATGTCAAAAGGACATGAACTTAGCCAGAGGATTCTGAAAACATGTCACAGTTCTATTTATGTAAAAAATGGCAAATTTCTCACCAGGAAGGGAAATTGAAAATAAAAAGGAGCTATGAGTACCTATTATGCTTTTTTGAGGCTAGCTCCACAGTGGAGGGATTCAGGCAAAGGCTTCCATGACCACTGCTGACTGGTTGGTGCCTTCTCTAACATTTTACTCATGTTCTGCATAAATCCCAACAGGCTCCAGAGGTTTGATCCTTCTGAGGGGTAAGTGAGGGCATGCCTCAGTCAAGTTTCTTTCATTACAAGTAATGGAAACTGACTTGAAATAGCTTCAGCAGGGAAGGAAATTCATTGGAAAGAAACTGGTTTATCTACTGGAAGACAAGGGCAGCCAGGCTTCCGAAGGGATGGACCCAAGGACCAATGTTAGCCAAAGTGTGTTTTGTGGATCACTAGACCTGGCAAATGCCTGGGGAAATAAAGTGCTCTGTGATCCAATGAGTTTGGAAAATGCTGTGTATCTTCTCAAGGCACATTGGCAATATGAAAAGCTCTGCTAAATCCTATAACAAGAAAGCTTATTTAATTAGCCAAGCATTTCCCCCGAATGTTTATAGAGTAAGGTGTACCTGTGAATAACCTGGTTGAGGAGGAGGCTCTCTGCTGTGATGGAGCTGACTTTACTGTGGAGCACAGGCATTAGGGAGGACCTATAGTCTAGTGGTTAGGGGTGTGGACCACTTGCCTTTCAATCCTGATTTCACCACGTGCTAGCTGAATGATTGGGGCAATCACTTTCTTATCCATAAATCAGGATAATAATAGCAATACCTCTTGAGGTTATAGTGAGGTTTAAATGAGCTGATAATGCCTGGGTCATAGCTAAAATATTTAGCTATTATTATTGTTATTATATTATTACAGATTGAACACCCTCATTGTCATGAGCTTCACAGCATCTGGGGAGCTCAGGTTTATGTCTAACAAGCATTTATTGGTTTCCACTCCCAGTGGGAAACGTGGGAGACTGAGGGTACAGAGATGAATCTGTGGGCATGGCCTCGGCCATCATGGAGTTCCCAATCTTATGGGGTAGACAGATATGTAAAGACGTAATTACAATGAGAGATGAAAAGAAGACAGTGCTGTGATGGTCCACAGAAGGGGCACCTGGCCCAGAGCTATGGTTAGGGGTGGGAAGGGTGTTGCAGGGAGAAGGAACAGCATGGACTAAAGGCATAAAGGTGCCTGACAGCCTTGGACATCCCAGGTAGCACAGTGTGGGTAGGGCATAGCATAAGAGATGGGAAGTAGGAGATGATGTTGAAGATACCAGTGGGAAACTGCACATGGAGGACCTGGAATGCCAAAACAAGGAGCACGGATGTCATCCTGTGTGTGACAAGGGGCTGATCAAGTGCTTTAATCAAGAGAATGCATGGCAGGTCTTAGGTTAGAGAGCTCCCTCTGGCAACTGTGGGACAGATGGGTCAGAGTAGCACATGGCTAGAGGCTAAGAGACCCAAAAGGGGCTGGTTACAGAAATTAACCTGGGAGATGGGGAAGGCCTTAGCTTGGGTAACTGCGCAATGGTGAACTCAACTGATTGTGATTAGAGAGAAGGATGATGAGTTTGGGTCATGTTGAGCTGGAGGACCCTGTGGGCAATCCAAGTAGCAATACTCAACAATATGTATGGGTTTGGATCCTGGGATGAGAACTGGGCTGGAGATATAGATCTGGGAGCCATGTGTATTTAATGGTAATTGAATTCATAGGAGTGAGTGGGATTGTTCAGAGAGGGTTGAGATCAAGGAAGCTCTGGGGAGCTTGACCCATGAGGGAGGGCAGGGAAAAGGATCCTCCTGCTAGAGCAGAGAGTCTGCAGGTACCTAGAACTCATAAATTTGACTTCTCAGAGGAACTTGTTTCCTTCCTTAAATGTACCCTCCAGTTCCATCTGTTGGCTGTGATGATTAGGCCCTAGTATGACTTAATGGCTTAGGGGAAGGCTGAGAAAATCCAAGGTCCCAAGCTCTTTATTGTTTACCTTATCATTCCTTTGCTTTTCCAGTGCCCCTGGAGCACTTTTCCCATATGTACAATGGGGAGAACTGGATTTTGTCAGCTCCTTCCATCCCAAAGTAGCTGCTATAGACACAAGAAGGATGGAGCCTTCAGAGTGGTAGCTGCGGAAGTTGTACACATTGTCCTCATTTTTAGGGATTTATACAAACCCTCTCTTTCAAGTACCTGAACATTCAGCCATTCTTTGATTGCTGTGAGTACTAGGCTAGTCTGGCAAGGCAGAGGATAAGGAGATTCTAATGTACAGCATTTAGTGAACACATCCAGGTCCTCTATCCCTTCCTTCTGCTGATAAGCCTGGAGAAGAGTAAGCACATAGGTGAAAACTTCTTTTCTCTGTAGAGATTGCCCAGGGGTGGAGCAGGTAGACCACTTTAAATGAGAACTAAATGAACTCTGTGATCTCAAAGGCAGAATAAGTGCCAACAGGGCGTGGTAGAAGGAGTTAAAGGCAGACAGAAAGTTCGTTCTAATCCTAAGTATCTTTAGAAACAATGTCTGAGACAGAGTAGATTTTTACATCTGTGTAGGTTATTGGTGGGCAACTCAGTATCACTTCCCTCCTTCCCTGCTTTCCCTTCAATTGCAGGGGCTGAAAATCCTGAGAACTATATTTACCAGCATCCCTACTACACAGGTTCCAGGTTAGAGGGTTTCGATGAGAGGTAATTGTATGAACTTCAGAAGGTGGGAGAAAAGCAGAAGTCATATTATCGTTTAGCTGTGGTGGGTAGACTGGTGGGCATTGGCAGATATGAGAGTTTATAGCAACCTCAGCACTTTTCTGCAAATCAACAATGTTGGAGGCATCTGTGATCACTGCATCAGTTCCTGCAATGCTTTTAAGACATGGTGGTTTAAAACAACAATGATATATTTAGCTCACAATGTTGTGGATCAGAATCTGAGTAGTTCTTCTGGTCTTGGTTGGGCTCACTCATGTGTCCGAGGTCAGCTGCAAGGCAGCCTAAAGGGTTGGTTGGTCTAGTGCCTTAGCTGGGATGACTTGTTCCTGCCTCACCAAGTCTCTCATTCTCCAGCAGACTTGCATGAATTATGGTGACTGTGTAGGTTTCCAAGAGAGCAAGAGGGAGAAAGCAAGGTCTCTTGACAGCTAGCATTGGAAGTGGCACAACATCATTTCTACCATATTCTACTGACTAAACTAAGTTGCAAGACCAGCCCAGATTCAAGGTCATATCACTTGGATACATGTAGGAGAATAATCATGGCTAATGTTGCAAATAATCCCATGCCACCTGTTACTTGTATTAAATCCCTTCCTGCTTGAAAGACCTAGAAAGGTTTTTGCTTCCCTGACAGAAATAGCATCACTCTGCATTTCAGAAGGCAATCAGAAAGAAGAGACAGGTATTGGAACTTGTATCAAGCAGTGAGTTTGGAGTTCAGGTTTTTTTTTTTTTTTTATGATTTATTTTTATTTATTTCTCCCCTCCCTTCATTGTTTGAGCTTGCTTTCTGCTCTCTGTGTCTGCTCATCTTCTTTTTAGGAGGCACTGGGAAACAAACCCAGGACCTCCCATATGGGAGGGAGGCGCCCAATTGCTTGAGCCACATCTGCTCCCTGCTTGTTGTGTCTCTCATTGTGTTTCCTCATTGTGTCTCTTCATTGTGTTATCTCGCTGCTCCAGCCCATTGCATCAACTTGCTGTCTTCTTTAGAAGGCACCGGGAACCGAACCTGGGACCTACCATGTGGTAGACAGGTGCCTAACTACTTGATCCATATCCACCTTCTTTGGGGTTCAGGATTTGGCTTTAAGTTCCTGGGCTGCTACACTTACTGCAGGTCAACTTTGGGCCAGTCCTTTTACTTTTCAGAGCCTTGGACTCTTCTCTCTCAAAAGGAGTTGGTTTAACTTATGTGCAGTGAGCAATTAAAGTGATGAATAAGCTAATGGTCATCACTTGCACTTGAATAACACCGTAGTATAAAATCTTCCAACCTGGGGGCTGGTGGAACAGGAGCCATGGAGTGGTTGTCCTCTTGATGGAATAGAAGCAAGATGTTGGTCACCACTTCTCTACCTTGTCAACTTCCCTGGTTCATTTTGGGTCTTGGAAGCCAAGAATGGATTGCCAGCCAAATCCTCCATTTGGGGCCTCTGTGTTGGAATTAGGCCAGAATTTGGATAAACCCTAGAATGACTGGAGCCAGAACAAACTCCAAAGCTGGCACAAGTCACCTCCATCCACTGCTCCCACCTGCCTTCTTGGCTTCTGGTGTTGTGAGGCCCTGCTTGTTCTGGCCCATTCCCTCCCCAGGCCTTGTGGGCACAGCTGCTTGAAGGACCACTCCTCATCTCCTTGTTAAGTCCCAACTCAAGCTGGACATGATTCACAGGGATAATGAGCTCGTAAATAAATTCCTGCTGCATCAGCTCATGGAGCTGAAGGTTAGGCTGGGGACACGGGCCAGGGAAGACAGAGGGAACCAGGCCTAGAGATTCAAATGCCCCTTGTTTTCTCTCCAGGGGACATATGAGGAGGGTGGAGAAGACATAACAGATTCTGCGTACTCACCACTGGCATTTTGCACTGTGGGCTGGTTACACTCTGAGTGCAGAGATCCTGGATCCATAATCCCAGACTTGAACTTGCTTTCAGAATCCTGTTCTACTAGAGACAGAACTTTGGGAGGCTAGCATTCAGTGGCTGTGTGGTCAGCAAAGTATAACCAGGGCTGCAAGCTCTGTGAGCAGCCTTCTGAGGAATGGGAAGTTTTTCAGAGTTGTTGGGGCTTACCAGTAGAGAGAAGCTACAGGAAATTAAAAAGTTCAGAACAATTCCAAAATGAAATGAGGAGTCACAGAGGGAAGTGAGCGTCCTGTCATTGGAACTGTGTAAGAAGAGTCTAGGTAAATCATAAGCCTCACAGTAGAGCAGTGTGAGACAGTATCTGAGGGTTGATTACTTTCTGAGAACCCTGCAAGCGCCTCGTGTCTATAGTCTGTCTTGATGTTTTGGCTTACAACCTTCCAGTGGCTTTTCATCACACTTAGAATACGATCATGATAAATTTCCCATATCAGTAATAACCCCAATATTATTTCAGACCATTTTCTCATCATTCACTATACTCCATTCTACCTGGTCTTTTTCCTGTTTCTCAAACTTGTTGTAATAGCTAGGATAGACTGGGCTGTGCTGCAGTAACAAATAAACCTGAAATCTCAAGTGGCTCAGTCCCTTATGTGTTTGTTTCTTCTTTTCTGAACTATCTGATGTGGGTTGACTGGTTTCTTCTCCATGAGTGAGTCAGGGATCCAGGCTACCTCCATTTCATGATGCTGCTGTCTCAGTATATGGCTTCCAAATTCGCTGTGATGGGGAATTTACTTGGCCTTGAAATGACACTTGTCATGTCTTCTCACAGTCTATTGGCTGGAACTAGTCACCTGGCTCCAACCCAAATGGAAGGGGAGACTGGGCAATGAAACAGAGCACATGGATAGTTAGTGAATACTTACTCTTTCTGTCACACTTGCCTATATCAGTCAGAGTTCTGGGTAGCAAGCAACACAAAGTGACTCCAGGGTTTAAAGCAAAAAAGAAATTTAATAATATTACGGAGTGCAGTGAATATCTTGAAAACTAAACATGGAGGCTATTCTTGGAGAGATGATGCCTCAAATCATGCTGCAGAGCTGGGTTAATGAAGACACCTCTGAGATGCTGCTGGTGGGTACAGACTCATCGGCCATGCCCACCAACAGTGCTGGCACTGGACATGGATTCTGCCACTAGAACTAGGGCTACCCTTTCCAGTCTGCAGATGACACAGCCCCTGTTTAATCTGGATCACCTACTTTTCACACAAAGTCTGGGATCAATGTGTCTGATTGAAGAGCCTACCTGAGCCCATGCACTAGCTGCAAGGGAGGCTGGCAAAGCAAATATCTGACATTTTATATCCAATGAAAAGAAGTGGACCCTGGCTTGTGAGGGGAGCACCAAATAAGAGTCATGAATATTTGCTGTGCCATCTCAGGGCCTTTGTACTTTCTGTGTAACAAGAAGCCAAAGGCAAATGAACTCAGACACCTTCCCAATCCCAAAAGAGTCTCTGATGCCTAAAATCTCACCAGGAGCTATGTCAGAAAGAGCCCCAAATTTCATTCCCCCCTTCTCCCTCAGGGTAACAGGCCGCCACATTTTAGCTGGACACATGGCTGCCTGCAATAAAGATGAAATTCCCCAGTTCAGCCTCGTAGAAGTCTGTGGCCTTGGGACCACATTCTGGCCAGTGAGATAGAGATGCAAGTGATATTTGCAACTTTCAGTTGGTGCCCTTTGAAGGCACCAACTCCTTTCTCATTCTCACTTCTCATCATCACTGGCCAAAGCACAGGATGACCGGCCACCTTAGGTCACATGGACAAGGGCAACACGCTAGGGATGGTGGCACAACAAGACAGAAGGAGATCGAGTTCCTGGATGTTTTCATGAGAGAAAAACACCCTTCTATCTTTTCGAATTTTTAAAATTTTAGATTTAGACTGCGGATTTGGGTCTGTGATGGGCAGCCGAGGTTATATCCTCACTGATATTGTAGCTCATCACTCTTCTGGGTTAAACTTCTCCTTTGCCATCCTCCTCTTTTTAACCCATAAGCCCTCTCAGAAGTGTTTCAGCAGCTTTAGATCCTGTGAGTGGTGGGGTGGGGAGGCGAGGACGAGCACTCTGGGGACTCATGGGCTGTGCGCTCTCAGTCTCACCGAGGACAGGCCCTGCGCCACACTCCACTGTTAGGGCTGCCATTGCACTGAGCCCCCATCCACCTCAGCACTGTGAAATAGCTTATTTTCATCTTGGTTTCATGGAGACCGTGAGAGGTAAACTAACAAGCCCAAGGTCACTGTTGGGAATTGAATCATGGCCCCCACAAAAGGCATGTTCAGGTTCCAAGCCCTGGTGCTGTGGATGTGAGCCCCTTTATAAAGAGGACCTTTGGAGACGTCATTAGTTAACAGACTGAATGAGGGCGGGCCTGAATACAAGGTGGCTGAAGTCCTTATAAGCAAAGGAAATTGCACACATAAAGAGAAACCACGGGGACCCTCCTGAGGCTGGAAATCAGTGGAACCTGGAAGGGAAGAAGATGCTGCCATGCGCATTGCCATGTGACAGAAAAGCCAAGGAGCCCCAAAGACTGCCGGCCAGCCAGAAAACATGGGACCGTGGAAGGAACAGAAGAAGCAACTCTTCCAGCCTCTGAAACCTGAGCCAATAAATTCCTATTGTTAAGCCAACCCATTGTATGGTATTTGTTTTTGCAGCTGGGAAACTAAAACAGTCACATAGCACAAATCCATGTGCTTCCCCTGATCTCATACGCCAACCCTCTTCAAACTCTGTGTCCATGTGCTTTGGGGTGTGTGGGGCTGTTTCTCTAGTTGATGAGATAAATCAAATAACCCTTTGTGGGACATTCCTGATGTAAGGGCTGAGAACTCCTCCCTAACCTCTAAGCTTGGTGTTTCTGACTGCAATTTTATCCCTGTTCCTTGTTTGCTAAGAGAATGGGTGTGGCCCATGGGACTAAGGCAGTTTGTGATGTCAGGTGCTGGGCAAAGGGCAGTCAGGCCCCCAAGACTCACTGTATCCTTGGAGTTGTCAGGTCTGGGATGGACATTACGATTGAAGGCACCAAAGGACGGGCAGAAGGACCTAGAGCAGGGAGACAGGCATCTCTGGGTTCCAGGACCAGTTTTGGAGCTAGAAGCGGTACTATCTCCTGTCTCCTTGTCCCTGACTGTGGTGCAACATAGAAGAGGGGCTGTCATCCCCAGTCCCCAAAAAAGGAAGCCTGAAGGTCTTGTGGCAGAGGCCACCCAAGAGTGAGAAGGAGATGTGTCTTCTTTGACATTGTAGGTCTTGTTTACTCTTCTTGATGATGTGAAGCTGGAAATGTGAAGGGGGACAACAGGACAGCAGGAGGTGCCCTGTGGAAGTGGACATCGTGAGAGACAGGGATGGTGACTGTGCTCATGGCGAGCTCTCCAAGGAGCATGTGGGCCAAACCGGTTGATGGCCAGCATGAGCCCGAGGCTGGGCTTTGGGGCTGGGCTGCAATGCCTACAAGTGGAGAGCCTTGGCCCCTCAGAAAGAGGTCTCTGGAAGCCAGAAGGTCTCTGGGGCAAGGTTGGGAAGAAGAGACACTGAACCAATGTCCAGGGCCTGTCCACTGTGTGCATCTGACCTGCCGAGCTTACTCACCTGGGTTCTGTAGGCAGCCTTTGTTCCACTGGAGTGAGATGGTGCTTTGGGATGAGGTGACGGTAGATAAAACATGTATTGCTAGACTAGAGCAGGGTCAGCAGACTTTTCCTATAAAGGCCAAATATGAAATACTTTGTGCCTTGTCGGCTGTATTGTTGCTGTTGTGACTTCTCAAATTTGCCATTGTATCACAAAAGCCACCAGAGACAATAGTTAGATGAATGGGTGTCGCTCTGTACAAATAAAACTTTAATTATGGAAATTGGAATTTCATATAATTTTCACATCACAAAAGATTCTTCTTTTGATTTGTTTTAAACCATTAAAAATGTAAAAACTATTCTCTCGCAGGCTGTTCAAAAACGGATGGAGGGCTGGATTTGGCCAGTTGGTCAAGATTTGCTGACCCTTGGACTAGGCCATCTCCAAGGACTGTTCCAACTCTAACCCCCCACCTTGGTGTGGAGGAAGAGACTAAAGGTCTAGGAGGTGAAGTGGGTTTTTCCCAGTACAGCAAATATACCTAGATCTGATTCTGCTCTCTTTTGCTGAGGCCTTAACCCAGGGCCTGGCACAGAGTCATGTGCTCAGAGAGCCTTTGTTGAATGAATGAATGAATAAATGGATGAGTATAGAATTTGAATAACAAGAAGATAGAAGAGATTATATTTTTGGTTCCTAGATGGAGTGTCAGAAAACCTGGGAGAATGGCAGCTAATGGTGGGGGTGGTGGGAGTGACAATGAGAGGAGACAGAAGGAACCAGAGTCACCCCGGGGATATTCCATGTGGGAGGGTGGTAGCAAACAGCAATTATGTACCCCGAGAGGGCATCACTGGTTTATGTGCTGTGCCAAGGATGACGATAATAGCTCAGTCATCAGAAAAAGATCCTAGGGTGCCTAATGTAGCCAGATGCACATCCTGAGTACTGAAGCTTACTTCTTAAAGCACCAGGGATTTTTAATGGTGCAGGGGAAATTCACACCTCTGGGGGAAGCTCATTGGTCTGGGTGAAAAGGCTTAGCTCCAAGAAGCCTCAAGTCTGGTAGATGGGCAGGCATTTGTGGCTTCCTCCTGCTTTGATGTCAGGAGCAGGGCAGGGAAAGAAGAGTTTTCCTTATGCTCCCAGTGTCTTGTGTGTGTCAGGTGTTCAATAGTAGTATATTGAAGGAACATACGACTGTATGTACCCATATGCTAACATCTGAAATTTATTTAACAGTTCTATATTTAATAGTGGGCCCAGGTCTGGGCTTACATGGTGTGTCTGTGACTCCACTGTGCTGGGGGCTTTCAGGGATGAGCTGGGAGAAAGAGCAGGGAAGGCAGGGGTGGGGGGAAGGGGATGGGGGAGGAGCATGGGAGTTGGTGTGTCCCAGGAAGCATCAGAAGATGGAGAACAACTTTCTCTGCTTCTTGGGACTGGTGAACATAGAAAGGTCTGTATCTTCATAATCCTCAAATTTGAGTATTTTCTGTATACCCTGTCCTGTGATTAATACAAAAGAAGGTGAAGGACAAGCCTGCTGGTTCCAAAGGGCTTTAAAATATATACTTGATCAATCTTTAAAAGAAATGCTTTATTGTTTTCAATCACACAACTATATATGTTTACAATAGAATATACAAATAAGGAAAAAGAAGAAAATAAAAATTAGCCATAATCCACTATCCAGATAAATAATACTGTTCAGCATTTTGTTGTAGAAAATTCCAGCTCTTCCCATACATGCATGTTTTAAACAAATATAAGCACTTAGGGTGCATCCTGGCTTGTAACCTTTGTTCTTCAGATTAATATGTAAATTAACATCTTCATAACAATCTTTCCTTCCATAATTAAAGTGGTTACATGGTTATCTATTATTTGGATGTTCTGTAATTTATTTTAGCATTCCCCCACAGTTGGATACTTAAGTTAGTTCTAAGGAAGTTATTATCTTATAGAGAAGACAATCAAGCTTGTAAAAACATGAATGTACAGTTGGAACTTGTCACGTGTTGAATGACAGAAATGCAGTAGAAGTTCTGAAGGAAAGGGATGGGTGCTGAATGAACCAGTGGGAAGGGCAGGGAGGCTTTAAAAAATGAGTGGGGTTGGAACTAGGCTCTGAGAGAGGGGCTGAATTTCACCTGGTTGAGAGAGTGCATTTGAAGCTGGAGAAATGGCAGGAGCAAAGGTGCAGAGCCCAGGGCCTGTTACGAGTTTTGGTCATGGAGAGGTTTCAGGTAGGGGGACAGCTGGACAGAGGGCCTTGAGTGCAAGTCTAGCAAGGGTGCATTTTATCTTTTTTGGCAGTGTGGAGCCACAGAAAGCTTTTGATCAGGGTTGTGGCATGAGTAGGTCTGGTTTTAGAAAGCAACTCTGCAAGCAGCTGAGTAGGGAATAGACCAGCAGGGGATAGTCTCAGAGGTGGGAGATCTGTTGGAAGGTGGGGAGAGCAAGTCAAGAGGAGGGCATGAGTCCTGGGTTTGGACGGACCAGGAAGTGAAGGGAATGGGGTGGGTGGGTGCTTGGCTGGAGAGGGGCGGAGGCAGAAGCCCCTGGATGCACCAGGCTCTCGGCTCACTGCGAGGGGCTTGGCAGCAGGATAGGGAGCCTGCTGCTTGACGCTCAGGGCCCATGGAAGGGTTAATGGGCTGCATGTGGGCGAGCTAATTGGCACTCTGGTAAGTCTGACTCACCGGGCATCCGGACCAGTTATTACTAATGCTGGGGAGAGGGAGGAAGAAAAAAAAAAACAACAAAAAAAACAAAACAGGAGCAATGGGAATTCTCTGTGATTGAAAAGTTCCAGGCTGGCCTCCCGTTTCAGAAAGGCAGCCCCAGGACGGGGACAATCAGCCGTGTGGGGGCGGGCGGGAGGGGCTCCGCTGGCGGAAGTGACATTTCCATGACGCCCCCCTGAAACGCGGACGCAGCTGCCCCGCGGGGGGTGAAACAAGGGAGGGCCAGGTCTTTCCCCGACAGCCCAGATTTTCCAGTGACACCCACCGCACACGACGGGCAGGAGAAGTGAGCTGGAAGGATGAGGGGGGAAGTGGGAGGACTGGCAGGGCCAGGGCTACTAGAGTTGCCAGGTCTGGTTTTGTTGAAAACTGTCCCACATCTTGATCCCTTTGTTTGTTGTTTCCTTGGATTTTTGGTTTCTTAACATGCAGGTGTCAACTTTGGATGCTGGAAAAGAGAAATGCGGGCAACCTCCACGACCTAGGAAAACGGGGCTGTTTGGCTAAAAGACGTGGGGAAGCCACCCAGAGGAGGGTACAGAAGTGGAGCTGAGCTGCCGCTTGTCCTCCTGCCCTCTCCGCCTCCACTTGGCGGGGCCTCCAGTGCCCTCTCCAGCAGCAGATGGGGTGCAATCACTGCTCACTGCACAGGGCTTACCAGGCCCAGCTCTTGTCCTGACTTGCTGGAAACCTCCAGCCAGGACAGTTTTCCATTTTGGGTCTCCAGTGTCACTTGAGGGTTCCTCATTTGCTTGAAGGTGGGTGCTGGACTGGACCTGATGTTACTTGTGACATTTTCCAGCTCCCTGTTTCTACATAGTCTTTTCTCTTCCATGCCACGAGCTCGTGCGATCGTGTCTCTAAGTCCTATCTGGCCATCAGGGAGGACAGACCTTTCCTTCAGGAAGGGAGAACTTTGCCCAGGCCAGGCCTGCTGGCCTAATACGGGTCGTAAAGGGTGCAGAGTTTGTCCTCAGAGCTTGGCATTTCTGTGCCCTCTCTGGGGTTCTAGATAGCGGGTAAGCTCACGTGGACCCAGATGTGCTGTGGCGCCCAAGTGAGTTTCCCAATAGGGCACAGCACCTGGAATGGGGACGGCAGTGCTGGCATCTGTTCTGGGCTCTGGGCTGCTCATAGCACACATGATGCAGTCCCCACGCCCCAGCTGCAGGACGCCAGGCCCCTCCTCTCACCTTCATGTGGACGGGACAACCCTCCTGCCAACTGCAGGTTTTGGGTCCATCCAGGGCATGCCAGCCCCACGCCCCACGTACTGGCCATGGAGGCCACTCTGAAATAAGGGCCAGACCTGCTCGAGGTTGGGCGGATCATGCCAAGGGATTTCCCCCATCCTCAAAAGCCTCGGATGCCTCCCTCTGGGGTTCAGACCTCGACATGGAACCTAGAGGGAGACGGGGGTAAAACAGCAGTGGCCTGCACCCTGACAGAGGGGAAGGAGCTGAAAAAAGCTGGGGCTGCTTTGCTGGGGAAAGAGAAGACCCGGGAGAAGGAGCATGAAAGCCCCCGTCAGCAGAAATAGGGCTGGTGGACGCAGGGACACTGGAGGTCAGCTCAGAGCCATGTGTGAACTAAGAGGGAGGCCATTTCTAACTAGGAAGCATTTATGGGCCTCATGAGGATAAGATGCCCCTCCGGCTTTGATGTGACTTCTCCCTGTTGCACAATCAGAAGGTTCCAAGGAGCGAACTTCATTGCTGATTTAGTCAGCATCCATTTACTGAGCATCTGCTCTGTGTCAGATACCAGGTTTGGTACTGGGGATACAGAGACAAATGTAATATGCACGGCTTCTGCCCTCATGGGGTTTGCAGTTGGGGAGCAAGTCAGGACACAAGTAATCAAACAATTAATTAAATATACATGTGGTGGGTGCTTCGAAGGGGAAGAACAGGGTGCTGCGGGAAAGGATAACACGAGGGATGCTCCATTTGGGGTTTGGGAAAGGACTCACTGGGCTTGATAATTAAGCTGACACCCAGGCACAGGGTTGAGGAAGACGAGAGCCTACGTGAGGGTGCTGAGGCAGGCAGGGCTTGGTGTAGTCAAGGACCAGAAGAAGACGGGTGGCTGGGTGGCAGGGAGGGGAAGGGAGGAAGGGAGGACTGGGGGTGAGTTTGGCCAGGGTGGAAGGGCCAGGAAGCTGGGTTTTGTTCTGAGCTCAGTGGGAAACATGTGGCAGACAGACACCCTGCAAGACAGAATTCCTTCTCCCAAGTGCCGGGGCTCAGTGCTTGTCTTCTGAGCAGCTTTCCCCCCAGGCCTGGCCTGAGTTTTTGCCCTGGGGAGGAGCCAAGATGACTGGTGTAGGACAAATGGCATTGGGGAAAATTTTCTTTCTAGCCCTAGATTCTGCTTCCTCAGCCTCAGTTGAGCAGCCTGGGAAGCCTGCAGATCTGGCCTGGAAAGCTCCACCCAGGTATGAGTGACAGGCAGAAGCTCAGGCCTAGAAAGGGCAGCCCAATGTCCCCATCCTCTCATTCATTATCTCGTTTAGGTGACAACTTAGGGAAGTTCTGACCAACCATGCTTTCCTTTTATAGGAGAAGAGCTGGACGGTCAAGGGTGTAGTAACGCATCAAGAGACTCACAGAGACACAAGGACAAGGTTGGGATTTGAACCCAGGTCTGAATCGGTCCCTGCTCTTTCTACCCTGCCTTTCAAGGAAGAGCCCAGCCATTGGGGCTGCTATTGTCTTTACACAGTGCAACCATGGTAGTCAAATGAGGATGAGGACTAGAGCTCTCCAGATGCATATTGAAATATTTACCAGTGAAGTCTAATGTCTGGCACTTATTTTCAAATTCTCCAAAAGGAAAAAACAAAACAAAACAAAATAAATTTGTGGATAAGGGTTCGATGAAACAGAAGCAGCAGACTGTTGGTAATTGTTAATGCTGGGTAATGGGCCAATGGAGGTTCATTGTATTATTCTATTTATTTTTGTGTATGTCTGAAATTTTCCATAATGAAAGAGTCAAAAAGTAATCCAATAATTTTAAAAAAAGGTAAAAATAAAAGAATGAGGGCTCTGAAATGAGAGGCCCAAGGTTTGAGTCCCAGCTTTATTCTTTACTAGTTGTTTCACCTTGAACATGTTATTTAACCATACCCAGCGTTGGTTTTCTCATCTACCAAATGGAGATCCACTAAGTCAAACCTCATGGTTGTAGTGGAATTAAATGGTGGAATTAAAGTACTTCGCCCAGTGTGGGTCACACAGCAGGCATTCTGGAAATATTCACCATCATTGGGGTCATTGCGTGTGCAGCTTACAGCAGCTTCGGACAGTACTTGGTGAATCGGGCATAAGAATGAAGCTTGGAAGTGGGGGAACTTGCTCTCGAGCCCACAGCTTAGAAGTAACAGAGATAGTTCTGACTCAGAAACTTCTTCCCGAGGTGACTGTTTCCTTTACCCCAGAGCTGCTCAGAGCCATGCTGTCTTGTGACGTCAGGGTCTTTCCCAGGAGGTGGCAGGGTTTCTTTCCTCTTTGGTTTAGGGATCAGGCCGTGGAGGGGAAGACTGAAAACCACCATGAGCTGACCCTGGAGAGTTTGGGTCATCCCGTGTTTGCTCAGCTGCAGGGTGCAGGTGGCAGGAGCAGACGCTGAGTGCCGAGCTGACGTGCTTTCAGAGGTGACGGGCCTGGTGGTAATTGATGGTCACTGGGGGCCGTTGCTCCACACTTGGTGTTGGTTTAAGAATGACAAAGATCTGACACAGCCGCCCTGGCAGAAGGCAGAGCAAAACAAAGGAAGCCCAAGTGGAAGCAGCCCAACCTTCCCCCGCCCTTGTGCTGGCCTTGCTCCGAGGGTGACCAGAAGGCTGTGCCTGGAGCTCTGAGGTCAGCCAGGGTGGAGACAGTGCCCTGAGGCACGTGGCCAGCCTAGGCGTGGGCCAGGAAAGGATGGAGAAGGAACAACCCAGGCAGGGGGCCCAGCCATCTCTGGGCCTCCTCCTCCCAAGTTCACATGCCTAGGGCACGAGGTTGAAAAGGCAAGTGATCTCCACATTGTCAAGTGCAGAGAGGCAGGTACAATGTAGGGGTCTGCCATGAAGAAGAGAAGACATGGGGCTATAGGGGGAGCAGGGCTTGGGGAGAGAGAAGCCTGTGACTTTAGGGTCCTGGCAAGAGACAGAATTCACCCCAGATGGTTCCAATGAAGAGATGACTTCATTGTGTGGGCAGCATTACGGGGACATTCAAGAGATGACGCTTTCGGCAACCAGCAACAGTGGACTTCATGACCACCCCTAAGGCTGAAGGGATCAGGGAGGAAACAGGGTGAGCAGGGGCCACTGAGAGCAGGCTTCACAGAGGAGGGTCACCTGCAGCCACTGTTAAGGAGGTGGCCCTGGGCAAGAAGGGAGCAGGGCAGAAACACCCTCTTTCTTTCTACTCCTACCCTCAGTTTCCCCCCAGGCCACAGAGGGCTGGGAAGAGTGGGGAATGAATGGAGTGGATGGTGAGGTGGGTGCGGGGCAAAGCCTAACCAGCATACCTCTCTTCTCTCTGTACAATGGGGACAATTATGCTGGCCCCCCAGATTTGGAGGAGGACTCTTGATAAGGTGTATAGAGTTTCTAGCACAGTCCCTGGCATATAATAGCCAGAGACAGTAGTTTCAAACTCTCTCTCTCTCAATCTCTCTCTCTCTCTCTCTCTCTCTCTCTCTCTCTCTCTCTCTCTCTCTCTCTCTCTCTCTCTCTCTCTCTCTCTCTCTCACACACACACACACACACACACACATCCATATCACAGTTTTCAAATCTCTCAATGGCTGTCACAAGGACAAAGGAGCACACCTGTTCTGTGAGAGCCAAAGGGGAGCCTGAAGACAAATTATGTGGTTGTCAGAATCATGTGGATATTGGTCTTGGCACACTCCAGAGGCACCGAGTCCTGTCATGGGACATGGTGTGCTCCTTTGGCATGCAGCCAATATGCATAAGGGCCTGCAAGACACATACACATGCTCCCGCTCATCTCATCCTCAACCATCTCTCAGGGTAATTGATTGTTACTTCCCATTTTTGCAGGCTCTTAAGGTTGAGGTCACTTGCTCAAGGTTGCTCTGGAGTCAAGCTGTATCAATCAGGATAAGCTAGGTTTTGCTGCTGTAACAACTCCCATATCTCAGGGGCTCAAGACAACAAAGGTTTAGCTCTTGCTTATGGGACATATCCATCAGGGCTCAGCTGGAGACTCTGCTTTTCATCGTCCTTGCTCTGGGAAACAGGCCACAATCTGATGCATTGCTGGTCACCATGGCAGAGGGAAAGAGAGACCTGGCATGGGTCTTGAACTGAAAATCAAGTGCTTGGCCTGGGAGTGACATACCTGACTTCTGCTTACAAGTCTTTGGCTCAGACTGGCCACATGGTCGCACCCCACAATAGCAGAGAGTACAATCTACCATGTGCCCAGAAGAAGGAGAGCTAGAAATATTTGATGAACAACCTTACTGGCCTCTACATAAACCATGGCTGTTTTTCAGGCATAGGAAACTCCAGGTCCAGAGTTCTTTCTTCTGCTCCACAGTTGACCCTGTTCTAGTAGAGGCTGGTGGAGGGGCATTATGATGGAGGGGGTGAAGGGAGTGAGCAGCAGCCTTCTCAGATCCCTCACAGGGCTCGCTCTGTGGTCATCTAAGCAGATGTCTGGGACATCAGTGGTTCTATCAGCAGTCAGAGAAAGTTCAGAAGCTGAGGCAGAGAGTGCTGAGGGCAGGAGAGAGGGCTTTGGTGCCCCACTGGCCTTTAGGACCCCTGGGTTTCTCTCCTTGACTTTCCTTGACCTGCTTCCCACATTTGGAAAACCCTCTGCTGTTTTTCGTAGGTGGGATCCCTTTCCAAGGCTGTCTTCCCAGCTGTGTGTACTCTTGGACAGGCTGGGAAATGTGTCCTGAAGGGTCAGGATGAGGTCATTTAATAACACAGGAAACCACAGCATGGCTCCTTCTCCTTCTATGACCCCTGACTACATCTAGATGGAATGACCACACCATCGTCCCAATTCAGTGGCACATATTCAGGAAACAGGGAAGTGTGGTTTTGCATCAGGAACTCAGCAGAGAGAGAAAGAAGGGCAGCCTTTCCTGAAGCCCTACTCTGTGCCTGGCCCTGCAAGGGTCTCAGCACTTTCTGGTTGCTTCCACATGCAATGTCTCTTGTTACACAGCCACTCAACCACTCCATTTCCACATACTTTCGATCTTCTTAAAAGAATTGTCTTTACTCCCCCTTCCTCCTTTCCCAAGCCCCCAATGACTCCTTGTCACCTAACCCAATGGAGACGTTCAGTCCCCCTCTTAGGCGATTTCACAGAAGTATTTGACACTGCTTGTCATTTTCTGTTTCCTAGAATGTTCTTCCCCTTGGGTTTCTGTGCCATCATGCTCTGCCCCTGCCTCTCTGAATCCTCCTTCTCTGTCTCCTTCATGGACTCTTCTTCCTTTTTCTCCATCTGGTCCCCCTGTGCCTGTAGCTTCTATGGTCGCATGCACAGCTACCATCTCTCTCTTCTTGGGCCACCTCATCCCTACCATTTTTGTTTTTACCATAGCCAACCCTTTGATGTATCCCAAATCTAGATCCCCTTCTTGAATTCCAGATATGTACACCCATTTGACACATACACTTGGGTATCCCATAGGCGCCTACAACCTATCATGGGTCTTTCTTCCCTAATTTGCTTTTTCTCCAATAATTCCTGTGTTTGCAGATGGTATATTCACCCACTAGCCTTCAAAACCCGAAAGTTAGAGTCTTTCCTCTGCCTCACCTGCACAGTAGGTCCTCAAGTCCAACATTCTTAGCATATCTCCATTGCCACTTCTACCATTTGCAACCTGGGCTATTACAACAGGTTCTTTGGTGCCTTGTTCCTTCCAATCCATCAAACTGTTGCCAAGGGGAGTTCTAGAAATCTGAGCACACGAATCATCCAATTCTTAAAACTTTCAAGGGCATCCTTTAAAACCAAACTCCTAAGCAGGGCACATGGGTCTTTCATGATCCAGCCCCTGCCTCTTCTCCAGCCTCTTCCCCCTCCCCACCACCTGAACACCCCATGTTCACCTCTGTGCCTCCTTTCTGGAATGCCTTTCTCTGCCTCCTTGTCCAGCTGGATAATTCCTGCTCATCTTTTAAGACAGTTCAGGTATCCTTTCTTTTAGGAAATCTTTCCGGACTAGTCCCTAAATTAGGTGCCCCTTTTCTTGCTTCTACAGAATCCTGAGTGTGAACATAGTGTGATAAGGTAGTGTTCTCTTACCTGGGTGTTCCTGGAGGACAGTGTCAGGTCCAGAATATGACACAAGGTTTGGCATCCATATGGCACTAAAAATTCTTGTGAGTAAATAGATGAGATGCCATGTCCCCAAAGTCCCTTGTCTGTGGTCTTAAATCGTAGAGATCTTGGAAATTCCGTAGCACAACCACCCATTTCACAGATGAGAACTGTCAGGCTCAGGGAGGTGGAAGCCCTCATTGGCCCACATGGGGAGCCATCTGCAGAGTGAAGACTAGGATCTGAATTGGTGAACTTCCAAAGACCAGTGTTTCCCCCTTACACCATGCCATGCAGAGCTTATTTCTTTTATTGATTTTGTACAAAAGCAATGAGGGTTCATTTGAGATAATTCATAAAATCCAGACAATCAAAAAGAAAAAGATGGAATTCACACAGCAACTGCATCACCCAGAAAGGACCATTCTGATTACTTGGTATATCACTTTCCCGCCCTTTTCCCTGGGAAGATAAATTTATGCCCATTTCCCCCCAAAATACTGTGATTATACTATAAATATGTTTCATCCCTGTTCTTTTACAATATGATTATATCTTTCACATTTATTAAAGTCTGCATACTATTGTTTTTAGATGCACTGTAATATAACTTAATAGCCATATGTAATTGTTGGACCTCAAGGTTGGTTCCATCTTTAGCTATTATAAACAGTGCTATGATGAACTTTGTTTTAATGAAATCTTTGGCCAACCTTTGATTATTTCTTTTGTATAAAGTCTTGGAAGTAGAACTGCTGGATTGGAGGGTTTATACTTTTTCATGTCTTGCCAAATTGCCTTCCCAAAAATCTGAATAATCAGATTTTATATTTGCCAGTTTATCATCTATTCAAAGTGAGAGCAAATGGTTTCCACTGTACTAGGGACTGAAGGAGCTGGTTTGGTGCACTTCCCCTCAAGCTACATGTCTCATTCTGGAGGTTGCAAACTTGCAGCCCAGGGACCATGTTTTGAATTCTCCATCTTTAAAAATACTTGAGTTAGAAATCAACTTTATATTTCAGGATATTCCACATAAAAATATGAATTTCTCACTCCTGATTCTGAAGTGCAAATGTAGCTCTCCCTCTAGATGGGGCATGGGCTCTTACATTTTGCCCCAGTCCTCACCTTTCTCGGTTGCCATCCAGCTTGCTTCATCCATTTACCTGCCAAGCTTCTATAGGCATTTAGACTTGCAATCCCTATCTCAGTTTCTTTTCTCCCCATTGAAAATTGGCCCACCAGCAAAGAACTCCTTGCTTTTCATTCTGATTAACTACAGAATTAATTTTTTAAAAAACAAACCCTATTTGTAATAATAATATTCAGGTTAATCATTTAGGAATCTGCTTCAGAGAAACCCCGAACGTCTTTAACCAATATAAGATACCATGAATCACTTTGGACTCCACAGTGCATTATGTATTTAAAAACAGAAAATTAGACACAGGAGAATTCATCTTAACTTCATTATATATGAAATATTAATTCTCTTCTGGCTTTCATATTATTTACATATTTAATAACATGTTAGCTGCAGTCTTTGACTGAGAGCAATTAGAGGCCAGGGGCTGTCTCCTGCCTTAATCTTAAAGATGCCAAAATGTTTTGATGTTGAAGTTGTGGAGAGATTGGCTCACTGAGGAGAGTTGGATGCTGTTGTTTCCATTTCCCTTTTCACATGCTGTAATTTATTAACTGTACTTTCCTCTTAAACAGGATATTGATGACTTTGGTTGTCCCAGTGAGAATTCCATTTCTCCATTCCCACCCTTTTCCCAACTCTGGTAAGGAAAAGAAAGTCATGGCCATTTTGTCATTCCAGACACCTGAAAGGCCAATATCGATCCAAACCAGGATCATTTTTGCTGATCTTAGGTTCTCTTAGAACCTCAGTTTTCTCATAAGCAAAATGGTTGCAGAATATCTGACTTCATAGATTTATTGTGAAGGTGGAGGGCCTAATGGAGAGGGAGGCACAGACCTGCGTCTCATACAGGGCAGCTGCTGATGGGAGCTTGGTCCCCTTCCCCTTTCTTGCCCAGTGGTGGGAGAGCCTTGGGTCCAATGCCATCCTTGCTGTATCCACAGAGCCAAGCCTATGGCCCCTGCCTGCCATCCCCTCATTGACAGTCCACACAGGTCTACCAGAAGGCCGTGATGATGAAGTGTGCCCAGAAGCCACACCTGCCTAGTCACAGCTACGAGAATCAGTTGAGGGAAAGGTCACTTGGGCCTCAGGAGGTCAACCTTGACCTAGGACTGGCAGGGTGAAGGTTGGATAGAGGAATTAAAGAGAAGGGTGCAGAAGCACAGAGCTGGTGACGAATTTGGTGCAGAGCATAATGGCAAACCAGCCAGCCTGGTGACGTGGGAGCAAAGGGGTGAATGGGGCACCAGATGGGGAGGTGGGGAGAAGGCTGGTCAGACAGATATTTTTAAAGACCATAGAGTATTGTCTTAAAGCCTTTACTGGGGGTCAGCAATGTGGTGGCTCCTGGCTAAGATGGCTCACATTGCAGATATCCTGTTTGGCCCACACAATGTTAATTATTATTGCTGATTTTCTAAATCTTTTATATCAGCCTGCGTTTTCCAGTTTCCCATGGGCCCCTCCATTCCACTCATTGACCTTACTTACCTGTTCCCTGATCCCAACCAAGTCTTTCTTTCAATTTAAAAAATGAGGGAACTGTGGTCCCAAGAGCAGATGCTAGGTTAGAGGCACAGCATGATTCCACCCCAGTCTTCTGGTCCAGGAGGAGCTTGGGTGGGGTCCTGGCAACCAGGGGAGCCCCTGCAGGCCAAAGAGCAGGACAGTGGCATCTGGGGAGCCTGAGCATCAAACAGGGGGAGGCGTGAGCTGTTGAGTGTGCGGCTGGAGCTCAGACTGCGGTCTGATCCCCAGAGCCCTGACGGTTCCCCATGAAGCTCAGTTTCCCAGGCCACCAGCCAACTCACTGCAGTCAACGTGGGTGCCTCACACCCCCACCTCGAGGCTTCAGCCTTTCCCCTCAGCTCCTTAAGGGGACGCTGAGACACTAGCATGTTCCCCAATCATACCCCACCCCCTGACAAATAGAGTTATCTGCAGAATTCCGGGGTGTGGCGGCTTTTAGAAAAGGCTTTCCCAGCTATTCCTGAATGAGACTGAGCAGCAGAGCGGTTTGGGGGACTGGGCATGCATAGTGCTCTCACCTTATGCCCCAAATGAGTCCATCAGGATTAATGTCACGCTAATGAATGCACTAGGAATTAGCCGTGATTTGTCACTTATTTTAAAGTGCTTCCAGGCATCACCAATCCATCACAGCCTCTCTTGAAAGCAGGAACCCAGTGACTCTGTGAGATGCTGAGGGGGTAGAGCTGGATTCTCTTATAAACCCTCCCTGGACTCTGCTGCCAGGGCACAGTGGGGCCCCTGAGGCAGGGTTCAGGCAGTCGGGGGCTCTCAGGCACATCAGAGATAAGGATGAGACAGTCTCCATGTTGCAGATGGGCAAATTGAATCAGAGACTCCATGCAGCCTCCAATTCCTGGCAGCTGGAAGAGTTGTTCTAGTTCTGGCCCTGCCACCTACATGCTGTGTGACCTGGGTGCTGTCAACATCCCTCTCTGGGCCAGAGTTTCTCTATTTGTCAAATGAGAAGGTAAGGTGAACATCACTTCTAAAATTCTAGCCCATCCAATGTTTTAGAGGGCATATAATTTTGTGTGTGTACGGCCCCTTCTACAACTAAAAGCATCTTGGAGCTCTGTGGGCAACTCTAGTCACTGGTGAGTCCCTAATGCCAGGGCAGGGGGCTTCTGGTTGAGGAAACACATGGCTGAGGCTGGGGGCAGCCTGGGGCCAGGGCAGCTTCAGTCTACAGGCAGCTGGACAAGACACTGCAGGTGGGTCTGTGTCCTGAGAGCTACAGGTAGGGTGGGAGGAGGAGGGTGGGGGACAGCACTGGGCAGTCTGGGCCTGCAGGGAGCTGAAGGGAGAAGCGGGCATGTACAGCTGTCCTGTGCAGAGGGATGCTGTCACAGGCCACCCCAGCCAGCCCGGGTGGTGCCTTCCTGGCATCCGTACCCCTTCCATCTATCCTCCCTCCCAAATGGTGGCTGGGTCCCTGGTGCTCTGGGCCTTGTTCAGCTCCAGGAGGGCAAGGAATTGCTTTGTCTTATTCCCACATATCACCAGTGCCCTGTAGAGCGAGGATGTGGGGTTCAGGGCGGTACAGGGGCTTCTCAGGATTATTTGTTGAATGGATGACTGATCAGAGCTGCCTCTTGGTTCTTGTCTCCAGGCAACCAGCAGGCAGACCCAGTCTGAAGCCAGAGAACCTAAGGGATCAAACTGTTTTATCTGAATGCTCGCTTTGCTAAGTCGATGTGCATCATGTGTCTTAACCACCAGCCACAAATCCACAAACACTTGTTGTGCTCTGTGCAATATATTGCCATATGCGAGCTATTTCAGAGGACGGCAAAACATAAGGGGCTCGGTCCCTGCCCTTGAGATGCTAACAATGCTATTGGTGGAAAAAAACACACCAACAGTGGATTCATTTGAACGGGTCCTCAAATGTCCTCTCCGTCTCAGCCCTGTCCACCTTTGTTGTCATCCTGTTCCGGGTCCCATGAATGAGTGCCCAGCATGCGGATGCAGAGTGGAGTGGGGACTGCTCAAGAAGGCCCTCAGCTCTTCGGGCTCCTCCTGTTCTCTCCGTTTCTCGATGGGAGGTGCAATTTCTGAAAAGGTGCCCGGCTTTGGCCTTGTATTTCTGAAGGCATCTACCATGGCTGGAGAGGACTGCGTTCCCCTGCTGGGACCCTGGGACATTGTCCTGGAGACGTCACCAGCTTCTGGCTTTAGTTCCCTGCCCACTGGGGAAGGAGATGGGACACACACACACACACACACACACACACTCACACCCACCCACATGCCTACACACTTACACTCACACACACACTCACATGCACACATACACACCTCCCCACACACACCTACACACTTACACTCACACACACACTCACATGCACACGTACACACCTCCCCCCCACACCAACACACTTACACTCACACACACACTCAGACATACACACATACACACGGCCAAGTGAAGGGCCTCTGGGTCAAGTGCCTCACCACCCACTGTGGCTTAGGGGCTGGGGAATTTGGTGGCCTCTTCATGTGACAATTGGTCTCAGAGGGAGACATTTTGGAAGAAAGCCAAGAGGTGTGGCAGAATTTAACTGAGCTCCCGCAGGAGCTGGGTGTTACCTCAGGTTCCACTGGAGAAGTAGGCTCCATATGAAGCCACGGAGGACCTTTATTCTCCGTTCAGGAACTGGAACCCGATCTTTTTTAGATGTGTGGCTGCTGAGCAGATGGGGCAGGAAATGACGTCATTGACTTCTCAGGCCCGGGGTGGGAGGATGTGAAAGATGGCTCCTGCCTGATGGGGAAAGCTGGCTGCCCTCTCAGCCCAGGGAGCCCACTCTCTGCAGCCTCTCCTTTTGCAGTGCTGCCTACTGATCCTGCAGATGGGGTGCCTGGAAGTCCTACCCTCCGCCTCTTCTGGCATTTTCAGTCCTGACCCCGGTGTCGATGCCCAGGGGCTGGCAGGCCTCCTGGTCCAGCCAGAGATGACCATGTCTCTTTGAAATGTCAGCTAGTCAACAGTATTAGTTAGGGCTGACTCTGTGCCAGGCAATGCTCTAAGCAGGTGGTTCTCAACTAGGAGTGGTTTTGCCCCTCCACGGGACATTTGGCGATGCCTGCAGACCTTTTTTGATTGCCATGACTGGGGCAAGACAGGATGCTACTGGCGTCTGGTGGGTAGAGGCCAGGGATGCTGCGAAATAGCCTACAATGCACAGGCCAGCTCCCCACAAGAAAGACTTATTTGGCCAAAAAAGACAGTAGTGCTGGGGTTGAGAAACTCTGCTCTGACACTGGGCTCCCCGTGTGCACAATCTGGATGAAATCCCTAGCCAGGTAAGTTAGAGTCAAGAGGGGGTAGACAGACAATCAGCAGCAGGTCCCTGTCCTCCAAGCTGCGTCCTGAAAGTAGTTCATTTGTCTGTTCATTCATTCATTTCATTCTCAGCACCATCCACGTGCTCAGGTTTCACCGTGTGCTAGGCTCAGAGTCAGGCACTCAGGATACCTAAGTGGCATAGATATGGTGCTGCCCTTAAACAGCTCATGTTGAGTGAGGACCCAACCCCAAACACACACACGCAAACACACACACACACACAGCCACACAGACCCACACACAATTCCAACGCCATGCCCTGAGGGCTGAAATAGAGGGACGATATGGGGACACTAGGGAGGAAGAGTCTATATATAGCTCAGTCAGGAGGAGGGTCAAGGAAGGCTTCCTGGAGGAGGTGGGCTGAGTCTTAAAGGACTGGAGACTTAGCAGAGCAAAGGTTATTCCCCTAAGGAGGAAGTCTGTGAGAAACCGACAGACCAGAAAGCTCCCTTTCCTGCCAGCCACAAGCGCTCAGCCGCTCTCCACACTAATCACCTCTTCCTCCTGCCACGACGTGGTCTGCTCTCCAGTCTGCCCTCGTTCCCTCCCCCATCGTGTCTTAAACTCCGCTGTGAAATTGCATTTCTAACCTTCGCTGCCTCCAGCCCCTCCATCACTGCCAGGAGAGGCTGTCAATTCCCTGACCCAGCCTCAGCCCCTCAGCTGGGAGTCAGATGGCAGCCTCAATTATTTTCCTAATCATCAGAGGGATTTGGGGGAGAAGTAGGGAGTGGAGGGAAGGGAACCGTGGCCCCATGGGCTTTAAATTTGACCAAGTGCCCTTTCATATCTTCTGCCCACCTTGCGTATCTCATCTCTCTCTCACAGGTAAACAGCATTAAAAATACTGAAAGGCCGGGCCCTAGAAGGCCTCCCTGCAGAGTCCACTGGTGAGAGCATCAAAAGATGCTCACAGCTGGCTGCCCTGAGAAGGGTCTAGAAGAAGATGCCAGAGGGGTCTGAGGTCAGGAGAAATGGGTCCCTGTCATGGCTATTTCATTATCTTGCTGGGTGACCTCAGGTAAATGACTTCACCTTTCTGGGCCCCATGTGCCTCATCTGTGAAATTCAGAGAAAGCCCCTTCCCCAGGATATCTCATCATACAAAAATAACAGCTGGTGACATCACTGGCCTTTAACTGATAGGAGCAAAGCAGGGAATTTGAAAGGAAACACATCTGCGTTTCCTCTCGTTCCCCTGCCACCTGTGTCCCCAGAGGTATTAGTGGCCACAGCTGATAGCTGATGAGACGGACTGAGGCCAGGAGGGTACAGCAGCATTCTCCAAATGAGCTAGATGTGTTCACGCTCCGTATCTGAACTCACGCCATTCCCACTGCCTGGAAGGCCCTACCCGCCCTCTCTCCACCCTTTCTGCAAGCGGACACTCTGCCAAGGTCCAGCTCAGGTGGCATCCCCTCTGGGAAGCCTCCTAGACTTCCCCTGGCTGGTCTCTCTTCTGGCTCCCACTAAACGGTGTTTGTTCCTCTGCTACACCTTTACGTCCTCGATGCTTGCCTTTGTGTCCCTGGCCTGTAACAAAAATTCAATAGCACAGAGTGTGTCAACCCTGGTGCAGCAGCTACTCTCTCCCCATCAGGTGAATTTGACCTCAGTTAGATGTTACCATCAATAAGGTGTTGCAGCTAATGTTTTCGTGTGCACCTGGGCGCTTTTCACTTGTAGTCAGGACATAGGGGCCATAGGAGAGGGCTGTGCATTGGAAGGTGGTTGCTCATGAGCATCTGGGAGGAGGGCAGGCTGAACCCCGTGCGGACAAGGACTGGCTGGGGAGATGGCCACGTCCTCCTTCAGATGGGCTCATTTAATTGCAAAGAAGAGGCCCAATCAAGCACTTCCTGAAAAAGGTTTGTTGGGTTTCCAGAAAGCAGACCTGCACCCCAGTGGGCCCTCCTAGGAACGGGGACCAAAGAGTAATTGCATTCACGGCACTGTGTGGAGCAGAATCTTTGTGTTAAGCTATTCATGCGTCTCCTCACCCGCTGGCTCTGCCATCCTCTCTCCTCAATCTGCCTCCCTCTGCTCCCTGATAATGTCCACTCCCTGGTAACTTTGGCTTGTCAAGGTCCACTGTGGCTGGGCCTCTCCCACTCACGGATACAGATTTGGGGCACTTGGCCCTTCTGCTAATTCTTCTAGTTTCTCAGCTCCTTGGCTCCCAGTCCCTAAGAACAGAATTCGTGGCCCAATAAATATACCAAAGGTTGCTGGCTGTCCAATGGATGCAGTACTTTGGGGTGGAGACCATCACTCGTGTCAGGGGTCTGAGTGGGGAGGGCCAGGTGGTACAGAAGATGACCTCTTAGGCAGTGGTGGCTGGGGTGAGGCAGGTTATTTTGAAGGGGGTTTGAGAAAATCAGGGAATGATGTGCAGCACTGTTTCTTATACATGACTAGCCAGTGTGTAGCAGGTGACTGTTAAAAGCATGGGAGAATGTATGTATGTATGTATATACGTATGGGTACATGTATGTATGGATACATGTATGGATGGATGGATGATGGGGTAGAGTCTCTGCCAGAAAGTTGGAATAGTTTTGAGGCACCACTTCTCAGATTGTGGCTTATTCTGGGAGAGGAAGATAGACAAGTGAAAGCAGCTTAACCAGAGTCTGAACATGGTGATTTGCTGTGCAGAAGGACCAAAGGTGGATAGCATTATGCTCTGCTTTGGGAAGGGTGGTGCCAAGGCAGTCAATTTCCATGGCACGGCTTTGGGAGGGTGGGGATTGCTGCCAGTATGCACTGACCAACTAGTCTTCCAGAGTGGACCAGGATCTTCTGGGCTTCAGAACAGCTCTTTGTACACTCCCAAGCTGCACCTTCACCATGCCACCACCACAACTCAAGGCAGTCAAGTCTCCCCTTTGTATCAAGTTCAAACTGTCCACTTGGCACTGGAAGGCTTGATCTATACAGTCTTATCAGTCACCACTCCCTATGTGAACCCTTTTCTTTAGCCATATATCCTACCCAATGCCCCATGTGCCATCTTTTCCAGCAGCAACCTTAAATACTGGCCAAACATGTTTGAATGCCAACAGTGCATTGGGTGCTGTGGTTTGCTCTTTACTTCTATGATAGTATTTTAAACTTCACAATGACCCTACAGGGTAGTGATTGTTATTCCCATTTTACAGATGAAGAAACTAAGGCTCAGAGACTCTAAGCAACTTTAAGCCAGAGCTAATAAGTGGTAGAACCTATGCTTATTTACCTCTATCTCCAATTCTTGCTCATTCTCTTTCCTAGATAAAAATCTAGGCTATAAGAGGTAACTCTCTTTATCTTTCCTCCCACCTCCCACCCTCACCTCTTATTCTTTGTTTTACTTTGCTAAAAGCTGCCAAAAGCAATATACCAGAAATGGGTTGGCTTTTACAATGGGGATTTATTGGCTTGTAAGCTTATAGTTCCGAGGCTGAGAAAAATGTCCAAAAAATCAGGTGATGCTCTCTCCCAGCTGTCAGTGATCCTGGACTTCTCTATCACATGTGAAGGCACATGCCAGCATCTGCCAGTCTCTGCCTTCTCCTCCAGGCTCCGCTGCTTTCAGCTTCCAGCTGCTCCATCTGTGGCTTTCTTTCTCCACTTCCATGGGTTCCTCTCCAAGCTCCTGTGACTTTTTCTGTGCTTCTGCGGATTCTTCTCTGAGTTCCTCTATCTCAGTGTTTTTTTTTCCATATTCATGCCATTTATAAAGAACTCCTTAGTAAGAGGATTAAGACCCACCCTGGGTCATACCTTACTGAAGTAATCTAATCAAAGGACCCTTAACTGAAGTGACCTAACCAAAAGATCCCACATACAATAGGGTCACACCCACAGGAAGGGATTAGCTCTAAGGACATGATCTTTTCTGGGGTCCATAAAAGACTCGAGCTACCACACTTTTATTAAATCTTAGGTATCAAAAGGATACAATTGAAATATATAGTTCCCCTTGAATTTTTACTAACGTCCATGAAATATCTCAGATGTTTCTTCCAGATGTAGATACATATCTTCCTTGCCACCTTTAGAGCCAGGCACTTATTCAAGCTCAGATAGCCTGGTGGATGAAAGGGCTGCTTGTGGGGTGTATGGCAAGTGCATTGGCCTGGAGCCCATTTACCTGGCTCTGCGTTGATTGGTTAAGACTGTGAGCACGCTGCATCACCTCTGCAGGCCTCTCTTTGATGGAGATGATAATTATGTCCTGCTGACCCCACTGGATGGCATGGGTGTAAGTCTTTTCATCTAGACTCAGAGATAATCCAATCAAGCCATCTGTTTATTCTATGCTCTTTCCCCCTCTAGTCCCTCATCTACAAAATGGAGAGGTCACTTTCCACTAACTAGCTCTGTGGCCTTGTGGGAACTGGAGCCGGGCACGGGTCTCAGGAGCTCGTCTCCCAGCCTCTGCCAAAGGAGACACCTTTAGAAAGCAGCTATCGTGGCGCCTCGCTTGCACTGTCTCAGCCTGACCCCCGAACCTCTGGATATGAAACCCCCAGCCTTATATCCAGATGTGATGTTCTGGTGCCAAACAGCTAGATGTCTGGAACATCTGCATGAGAGCTTGCCAAAATCAGGGCCATTATCACCCCACCCCCAAATCAGAGATTTATGTGTTCTGACTAAGTTCTATGAAATTGTCACCTTATGAATAGTTCATTGGCATCTAGGGTCAGCCGAAGGTCTTCAGAGGAACATTTGGGAGTAATTTTGGAAACATTTTACATCTTTTCTCTTTTCTTTGCAAGTGGTAAAATTCGACGGGGAGAAAGCACAAGCACCAGCCTGCATGGGTAAAGCGGGGCGCCATTTTCCCTGGCCTCCTCCTGGCAGAATTTACAGCCTGTAGCTTGCAAATGACTGGAGGGAATATGGAAACCTGGGTAATGATGTGGGAGAGAACATTCCCTAGCGCTGACGTGGTTTTCCCTGCACCGAAGAACCAGAGATTGGGTAATTGAAGCTCATGCTCAGAGCAGTTATAGCAAAGGTAATCTCCATGACGGCATTTGAAATAGCCTTGCTGCACTGGGAGGAGGGCTGGGATGGGGAAGCCAGACCTTGACAAATGAGGGAGAACCAGGGGGCCCTGGGCCTGGACCCATACGAGGCCCCAGAGTCTCAAGAAACTCAAAACCAAGGCAGGGTTTGTGCCCTCCAGGCTTTCCCACACAATGGGGTCTTGGTTGACTAGGTCGAAGTAGGGTGCAAGCTGGTCTGAAAACAGCATGAGGGCAGGGGCTCTGTCTGTCTTCTCATCACTATATTCCCAGCTCCAAGCATAGGGATCCTTCAGACGCTTAGGGGTTCCTTAACAGTTTTTTGTTGCATGAAAGAATGAATGGTGATGAGTGAATAAATTAATTGTTTCTAGAGTAAGTGAATTGACAGTTCTGCTCTATTTTTTTTTAAAGATTTATTTTATTTATTTATTCCACCCCTCCCCACCTCGCCCCACCGCTTGTGCTCGCTGTCTGCTATCTGGTTCCATTTGCTGTGCGTTCATCTGTGTCTGCTTGTCTTCTCTTGTCGACTTCTGTTTAGGAGGCACCAGGAACCTATCCCGGGACCCTTCTGGCATGGGAGAGAGGCACTCAATCACTTAAGCCACCTTAGTTCCCTGGTTTTGTTGTGTCTCTCACCATCTCTTCTCTGTGTCTCTATTTTTTTGTTGTTGTTGTGTCATCTTGTTGTGCCAGCTCTTTGTGCGGGCCAGTTCGCTTTCACCAGGAGGCCCTGGGAACTGAACCCGGGACCCTCCATATGGTAGATGGGAGCCCAATTGCCTGAGCCACATCTGCTTCCCTCTGCTGTATTTTGCCCTTGTTAATCTCAGGGCTTGTGACTTGGTTTGCCCAGAAGACATCTACCCCAGCGGTGGGATGCTGGACAACTATATTTTCTAGAGGCAGTAGGAAAAACGAGGGGTTCTTAGGCGTTAGAATCAAACACTCCTGCCTTCAGTTTTCTGAAGGTAGGAGGAGTGGGCCTCTTCTCCGTGGCACTAGAGGTAGGACTAGGAGCGATGCTAGGACTCACAGAGAGGCCAGCCTTGGCTCCCCCTAATGCCAATTGCTCACGTTTATCGAGCACTTACTATGTGCCAAGCACTAGTGCTACCACCATGGCAGATGGTGGACACTGAGGCTTAGGGAGGGTCAGCAGTCGACAAGGTCAATCAGAGCCTGAGAGCCTTGGAATAGGTCTTATGACTATTCAGCATGAAAGGTATTTCTCGGAGCTAGTGAGATTTTACCAGAGGAGTTCAACTGGAGGGCTCGGTTCCTTCGACTTCAGGCTTAGTGGGATCCCTTAGAGTAGTCCTGCTATCCTGCAGTGGCCCCTGGACCACACTCCTTGGCTTTTCTCCACTAGCAGTGAGCTCAGAGCCACTAGGCAAAGTCACCTCTATGAACGGAAGGTACAGCATTTGTCTGATATTTACGGCGGACGACATTAACAGGAGCCTGAATGAATGTGTGCACGTAGGCACAAATGAATGATGTCCTTTTGGCCTGTGGAAAGGGCTGGGCAGTGCCGTGGGTCTCAGTTGTTCAGGATTAGAGGGTCGAGACAGAGGAGAGGCAGTTATAAATCACCCAGCTCCTGCTGGAAAGTTGGAGGGGATCTTCAAGTTCTCACTGTCTCTTTTTCAAGCCCAGGTCCCAGAGAAGCTCCATTTCATGCCGGGTCGGGAGAAGGAGGTTTCTTAGAGCCACAGGTGACCGGGACCTAAGGATGTCCACAGGCCTTGCCAAAGGTGACATCAGCCCGAGCCCCCAGTCTGCGCTTCACCCCAGCCTCCCCCTCGGGCCGCCCCGGTATCTGTAATTCCGTTTGTTGCACTCACAAACACCGTGTTGGAAGATTTCATGCTAATGAAAGGGTTTCTTGATTAGGTTACGCTGTTACTGTAAATGTTCCCTCATTATCTATGTTATGGTAGGAATTTGAAAAAAGTATAAATTGAGCATCTTGCATAATTTATAAAACCTGAATGTTTCCTAATTAGTTCGGTTAGGTTAATGATGGTGCAGCCCCACTTCTTCCTGGGCCCTCCTAATGACCTTTCCCCTCTTCGTTTCGAGCACTTTCTGTCACTGCTAAGAACCCGCACCAAATCCAACAACCAGCTTACAGAGCGGCCCCACCTAGCCTGGGATGGGAGGACTGAAAGCCTTGCAGCCTGTGAATAGCCCCTTTTTTCTCTGCATGTCCCCCACCCTGCTTTGAGGCCAAGAGGCAGCTGTCTTAAGGTCGGCCAACACACAATTTGGCTCCGGCCAATCCCCTGAAGAATGCTTGTGAAGTGCATTCCTTCACCGTGAGCACAGGGGCTGGTGCTGGCCTCCATTAGCAGCCGGAGAACTGCAAATGCTGGAGGAGGTGGGGGAGGGAAAAAAAAAAAAACCCTCTCGAAAGGATTCTAAAATAACATTTTGCATCCTCAAGTAATTCCCAGTTCTCCCTGGCAACCATTCATTTCTTCCGAACAGCAGAAATTTGCAATATGAAAGTGGATTGGCTTCTCCCTCCCTTGGGGCCCCTGTATCTCCTCATCCAGCGCCTTGGGTAAAAAGCAATGCATACGTTTACAATATAAATGTGATTTAATCGACCTCCCTGTCAGGGAGAAATGGCAAGCATATCAAACAAGACCAAGATGTTAGAAAGAAAAATCATAAATTATTCCAGTGACGAGTTTCTGAGCCGCCTCCTGGACTACTAGATGATGCTATATAAGGCTGTTCCTTGAAACAATAATTAAGATAATTCTGTATGACAAGGAGAAAAATGTCCAGCTTTGTATGAAATGTGCTTCATGTTAGCAAGCTGGATGCTTGGTATTGATTATGCTCCCCCCGCAATTCCCCCCACCCCCACCCCGCCACTGCATTTCAAGGCCAAAATTAATTGAATGACGCAACATTTCTTTTCTTGAATCCTTATTTACTGTACATGCCTTCTAGAAGCCATGCAAAGTGGGCTGGCCCCTAATGCTCTAAATTGACCACTTCCTTTGGCGGTGTCTGGGAGGACGCGCGCTGTACACAGACGCACACGCAGCCACCACTCAGCTGGGTGTCCATCGTTCTCTGCCCTGGGAGGCGCGATGTCTCCCCTAAGGGGCAGGTTTGATGGACATATCAGCCCAGTGGAGGCCCACCTTTTCCATTACGAGGCCACCATGGGGCTCTGCCACAGAACTGCAGCCAATGCAGAGGTCCTGGCTGCCGATGGGGCTGGGGCTCCATGCTCCCCTCCCAGCCCCACACAGCCTGTAACATTGACCTAGCTGCTGTCTGGCAGAACACCCGTGTTCGCCTGTGGCCCCAGGGGGGCACTGTGGACCTAGAAGGGGCCACTTGCCCTCCCGCCCTCCCCTCTCCCATTTCTTGCTGCTGTATCCTGTTGTCCCCTCCCGTGAGAGGGACTGGGCGATTCCTGGCAGAGTGACATGGTTTATGGTCTCAGCTCGGCTGGGTTTTCTGCGGTTCTATTTCACCCTGACTGCAGACGCTGCCGCAGTGGCGGCTGGTAGAGGGAGCGAGGCCAGGCCTCAGGTAGTTAATCCACAGCGTCTTCCCTGGGGCTCTGGCAGCAGGGTAATGCCTTCCCCTGCCTGAAGAAGTGCAGAAAGCAGGGGCAGCGGCGGCTGGCAGGAGCCCCAAGGGCTGGAGCTGGCGCCAGGCCAGGGGTGGGTCTCAGCTCTGCCCTGAGCTACCGGGTGACATGAGCGTGACACTTGGCTTCTCTGAGCCCCGGGTTCCTCACCCAGGCCCAGGGTTGTGGACGGGATTCGAGGTAGGAACGCGAGTCAGGGTTGGCACATTGTGCACGATCGATGGTTTTTAAAACCAGAGGCGCTTGGCCAATTCTGAGATGAATAAATGGCTCTCGGTTTGACAGTCCTGTTTGCGACAACCCAGCACCATCCCCCGCCGGGAGCCATTCTTTTTCAGAATGATGACAAAGGAGGGTTCTTCTCTGCAGCCCTGGATGTGGGAGGGGTGGCTGTGGTTCCACTAAGCCCTGCAGGATCATCCTTTGGTGACATGCATCAAAGGTGCTGTGGACCCCCTGCCTAGCCGTCCCCAGGAGACATGGGGACACCTTGAAGCTGAAGCTACAGGTCATGGAGCCAGATGGTGACAAATCATCTTTGGGGAGGGGGTCATGTTGAGAGAACAGGCAGCCCTGGCACCCAGCGAGGACCATGTAGGTGGCCTCAGAGGTCAGGGGTGAGCTTGAGGGCAGGGTAAGCCAGGATCCATTTACAGGGCCAGGAAGAGCACAGACAGCTGCTGGGAGCTGGACCTACAGAGCCATCGTCACCCACTGCAATGGGCTGAATTGTGTTCAACTCCCAACCCCCAGGCCCATTAATGTGATCTTATAGGATCTTTGAAGGTGTGATTAGTTAGGTGGACCCTCATCCAACATGACTGTGGTGTCCTTATGGGAAGAGGAGAGGAGAGCACAGACAGACCCCAGGGAGAAGGCCCATGAGGACAGAGGAGGCAGAGACTGGAGTGTTGCGGCTGCAAGCCAAGGATGGCCAAGGATGGCCGGTCAACGCCAGAAGCTAGAAGAGCCCGGGGAGATTGTCCCCTACAGGTTTCAGAGAGAGAGCGCAGGACCCTGCCAACACCTTGATTTTGGACTTCTGGCCTCCAGAACTGGGAGAGAAGAAATTTCTGTTGTTCTATGCCACCCAGTGGTCCTTTGTTCTGCGCTCAGTCAAGAAACAAAGAGTTGGGTGTGGGGAGTAACCCCTGTTGAGAGGAGTAGGTGCCAAAGCGTCGGTCTGGGGCACTCCAAGGACATTGCACCTGAGGAGCTTGTTGAAAGGCAATGAGGGGAGACCGTGCACAGCCTGCGTTTCTCTCCCCATCTCGCCTTCTGGGGAGCTTGGGTCTCACTTTTGTTTGTAGCCTGACCCCTGGCATGAGGCCCAGCCCAGGCAGCCTCGGAACTGCCCCTCTGACCTGCCATGCTCCATCGAATCCTCAGACGTCTCTGAGTCCCCCGCCCAGCCTTGTACCCTGTAGGAGCTCGACAAGGACTCGTTGAGTGGTTGGCTGCTTGGTGAAGAAGCAGCCCTGCTCTGTTGATGAAAGAGCAATTAAGACTTTAGGAGTCTGCCGTCTAGACAGGGAGCTGTCAAGTTTCACATAAGTGGGTCTGGGAGCTGGTAATAAGAGATTAGGGGGGCTCCTAGCAGAAGGGAAGCCAGCTTTCGACATCAGCAGGAAGGAGCCTGGGGGCAGGTCCAGTTGGGGAGGGGGTGGGGCTTGTTTATTGCTTAGGGGGGAGACAAGCCTGTAAAAAGTACAGACCCCTCTTTGCCTGCCTGCTTTAGATGTCTTACAGGCTTGTTTCCACACTATTTTCTTTAATGACTTTTTTTTTGCCACAGTCAAAACAACCCTCCTGTTAACTTATTACCTTAAAAATAGTTGAAGAGATGACACTTGGGGAGAAAATGCCTAGAAAGAATGCCTTTCCCTGCTTGCTCCTCAGGCTCTGCGCCTGGGAAGACCTAGGTTTTAATCCTGGCTGTCTCTGGTTTCCTGTGTGACTTTGGCCAGGTCACTGCACCTCTCTGTGCCTCAGGTTCCACACCTGAATTAAGGTTCACGAGGGACAAGGTGGTGCGTGGGAATGGATCATTGCCAGTGTGCAGCTCCCTACCTGTGTGCTCAGCCCATCTCCTCACAACAGTCTGGGAGGGCTTTCTGGAGGAGGTGGCACAAAAGGGGGTGCTGAATAAATAACGGGGGGGGCGGTGTTCAAGAACTGCAGGTGCAGCATCTGTGTGACTCATGACCACAGCAGAGCCGGGTGGTATACGTTCCCTGGCTCAGTTTCCCTGGATCCTCGTCATTATCCCCCTCACCATCCAGAGGGCATCCATCCCTATCACCCTCTGCTTTACCCTGGACCTCTGCTCCTCAGCACGGCAGCCCTGCCATCTGCACCCTCCTCCTACAGCTGGGTAGGCTGGAAAGAGGGGAACAGCCCCAGAGTTTGGGGGACTTTTAATTGCATTTTTGTTTTGGTCCATGGGTAATTAGAGTAATTCCAACTTGGGGAGACAATTAGTAAATTATGATTATTAGTTTCCACTTTTGTGGTGCTGACCTTGGAGGAGCCGAGATTGAATCAGGGCTGGTTAGTCGGAGCACAGGCAGCTCTTATCACGGGTGCCTCGGAAACCAAGAGTAAATAAATGGCTTGAGCTCAGCATCTCGGGCAACAGCAGGCCCCTCTGTGGTGCCCAGTGCCCAGTGCTCACCGCTCACTCTGCAGGAGAAGGGACTCTGTCCTCAGTGGGACTTCGGGGGACCTGGGGTGCTTGCCTGGAGAGGCCTCACTCCTCCTACCCACCCCTCGCTTGGTTCTCCTAACCCCACAGCTGATGCCATCACTTTCCTCCTTCTCACCCGCCCTTACCCTCTGTTCTCAGATTTACTCTAGTCCAGTGGCTCTCAAGCTGTCACCTGTGTCAGAATCAGCAGGAGTGCTTGCTAGCACCATCACCGGGACCCCCTTCCAGAGTGATCCAATGGGCCTGGGGCAGGGCCTGGGAACCTGCATTTCTTAGAGTTCCCAGGTGCTGGTGCTGGGGCAGCTGGTCCAAGAGCCTCTGCTCTTCTCCTCAGGTTCCCAGCTCTGGCTGTACATTAGAATCACTTGGAGTTTTTTTTAAAAAAAGATCAATTCCCCTCCCCCTCCCCCAATGGGTTGTGTTTCCACTGGCCTGGCGTGGGTCTGGGGTGGATATACTTTTTAAAGCTCCCCAGGGGAGGCTGATGGACACCTAGGGTTCAGAACACTGCCAAGACGTTTCCTGGGACCACAAGAGCCCATTTTCCAGGGATTTAAAGAGTCCTTGTCCAGTGGCTCAGAAGCTTGGATTAGCAGTAACAGGGCTGGCAGGAGTGGACCTTTTGAGTCTGTACTTCCAGTGCGCAGGTCTGCCTGCTGGTTTCTTTCTTTCCTTCTTTTCCTTTTCACAATACCCTGTCCATCTCCTTCCCTTTCTTCCTTCTGTGATCAATTGAATGAAGGATCCCAGCTCTGGGGAGTGGAATCATTATGTGTGGTTATTTCTCTCCCATCCCTCTCACTCTCCTGAGTCTCTGTTTCATCCTTTACACCTTCCAGGGCAGTCCCATGACTTTCTGGCCAATTTCAGTCATTAGAACCTTGTCTGGCCTGGTGTGAAGCACCCGTCTCAGAGCTCCATCAGAGCTCTCTCCTTGGAAGGGGGAAAGAGGCATGGCCTTCTCAAGTTGGTGACTCTTCTTCCTCCTCCTCCTGGGTCTCCCTGGAACAGGAGGTGGGAGACCTTCATGCATCACTCGTCACAGCGGCATGGACTGATTTCGCTTCCGATTGATAAGCTCTTCTCTCCACGATGCTGGTGGCCTTGCCCACAGGAATGCTCTCCATGGAGTTAAGCCTGAATCTCTCCGGGGCAGTGTTCAGCTTTGCCCTGGCCACCTCTGTCCCTGAGAGTGTCCACAGAGGGGGACGGCCAAGCCTCCCTCTCCTGAACCAGATGTCCATGCTTCCATTGTCCTCACTGGGCAGGTGTGGCCTCACCTGGGCAGCAGCCACTTGAGTAGGCCAGGACTCCTGCTGCCTCCACTAACCTCTGTGCTCCTGTGTGTGGAGCCCTGACATCCTCTTCTGTGCTCTTCAGGGTCCTGGAAAGTTGGGATGAGGTCGGTGGTCCCCATCCTATTCCCAGCACTTTCAGCCCTATAGTCCCTTTTTCTCATCTTGCAAGCTCAAAACCCTCCAGGAAGGCTCCTTCCTACAGACCTCACCAGACAAAAAGACACCAGTTCTTACGTTCACATGTACCCCGAATTCCAGGGGTCATAGAATTTCAGCCCTCCAAAGGAACCCTACCATGCATCACAATTCAGCACCCAGCCGGCTGGGGTGGGGGGGTTGGATTGCCAGTCCCCTCTTCTTCCTGGCACCCCTAACCCCTGTCTTGAGGAATGATTCTCCTGGAGGCCTTTCTTCTGCTTGGGGAAGAGAGCATCTTTCATTGTGAATATTGCTCTCCTCACAAGACCAAAGGCATCAGCAGCAACCCTACCCCATTTCCGAGTGCTCCTAGACTGGACAGGGGTGAGATGGAGAGGGCGGTTGGTGGCAGGCCTTGGGGGACCTGGCTATCTGCTTGTCCAGAGCTCTCTAAGGATGGAGGTGTTCCTTCATCACTTCTTTGGGCCTCTCTGAGTAGCCGACCATGAGCCACTCAGTATCCTGCTATACCCATCCCTTTGTCTCTCTCCCTTTATTCTTCCCTCCCTTCCTACTCTGGACGTTCAGTGATCCTAAATCTGTCCCAGGCCCTGTTCTTGGCACTGGAAGGTACAGGCATGCCTTAAAGTCAGATTATCGAGAACTGGGGCCAGACAGCTCCCACTGGACTAACTGAGTGGGGTCAGAACTGTCTGACTGTCACCAGCCCTGATCCCACACCTGCCAGGTGCTCCTGGTCCAGCAAGCGACCAGGCTATGGCAATCGGGTGGTCAGACCATAGTGGAGGCGAGCCCAGTGGGTGGCTTAACTCCATGGAGAGCACTGCTGTGGGCAAGGCCACCAGCATCGTGGAGAGAAGAGCTTATCAAGCGGAAGCGAAATCAGTCCATGCCGCTGAGTCGAGTGATGCATGAAGGTCTCCCACCTCCTGTTCCAGGGAGACCCAGGAGGAGGAGGAAGAGTCGCTAACTCACCCACTTTGGGGGCGTATGAAAAGTTTCTGTCTTGGGAGATGTGGTGTCCGAAGTGGGATCTTGAAAGATGAGCGGGAGTTCGCCATTCAGCTGGGAGAAGAACGTTTATGTTGAGGGAGTAGAGCATGGAAGGGGGTGCTGTTTGGGGACCTGCACAGATGCTGGGTGTGACGGAGCCTAGAGGAGATGGCAGGGAAGGGGTGAGAGATGGGCAAGAACCAAGTCACAAAGGGCCTGGAGACCATGCTTGGGACCTGGAGCAGGTCTCAGAAGCATTTCAGGTTATCCCCCCCCGCCCGCCCCCAGTCCAAGTCTTCTGATTCTAAGGATCTAATGGGTCACTTCCTTCCTGTGGTGGCAGCTCTGAATCCAGTCACTTGAGTGGTCAGCCTTCCCAGGAGGGGCAGTCCTTCCTATCCTCACGGCAGCAGGGCTGGCCAAGGGTTCGAGGGAGGCGGAGAACAGAGCAGGGTGCGGAGGAGGCAGCTCCCTTTCTGATGCAACCCAGAGGGGCTCTCACAGGAGGAGGCCCAAGCGCCAGGACAATTGCTGGGTCCCTTTGTCTGCAGATTCTTTGGTCAAAACAACGAGTGGCAGAAATCTTGGCTGGGAGGTGAGGAATTCACAGGACGTGGATGATTTACCTAAAGGAAAAGCAGAAAGGCGGTTGTTTTTCAGAGGTAGGACTAGGCATGGCATTTCAAAAATGCATGTTTCCATTTCTCATCTGTTCTAAGAGCATATGTTGCTTTTCAATAGGAAAAAAATCCCACCTTCATTCCACAGCTCTTTATTCAGTGCCTCTCCTGCACCAGGCCTTTTGGGGTACTGCAGGAACCGGGGTACGCGAACCAGGATGGCCCTGACCCTCCGTGAGTTTAATCCATTCTCCCAGTTACCGAGTACTTGTTGGGTGCTATGTGCATTCCATTAGTCCTGGCAGTGAACTCATTGAGGCAGGTATAATTAATACCAACTTACAGATGAAGAGCCCGATGCTCAGAGTAGTGAAATCATTGGTCAAGGGCATGCAATTAAGGAAGCAGTTGGGTTGGGATTCCAGCTCAAATATGTTTGGTTCCAAAGACAGGGCCCTTTGGTGCGGCTCACTCTGGTCTTTGCGGGGCCTGCCTCTTACTCCCTGAGTGACCCTGGGAAAGTCACACTGCTTCACTGAGCCTCGGTATCCCCACCTGTAAATTGCAGATGATATATTCCATCTTCCAGTGGCTTGCTGGGGGGGGAATGGAGTTGTGAACACAAGTTACTCGGGACAGCGCCTGACAGTGGTGGCTGCTCTGCAAATGAGAGCCTCTAGTCCTAGGAGAGGGTGTGGGGCTCCCTGCTTCCTACTCCCAGAAAGAAGTCGTTTTTCCTATCTGTTTCCAGTCCCTGGCTTCAGAAGATATTTCTGCTCTTACCAATAATGTTTGCTGTTTGGGCTCTGTAGGGCGGGCCAGATACTTCGACGCACGCCATCTCTACTTTCTGCTTGGTTGATATGAAAGCACTTGGCTCCACCCTTACTGGGAGCACAGGACATTGCCCTGCTGGCTCTGGACAGAGCTGACAATCATAAACTCTCTGGAGTCTGAGAATAAGAAGCGATATTTCTGGAGGATTGCCGGAAGGTTGTGCTGTCCACCCATCCTCAGGGGAGTCTGGGCTGTACCTTTATTTCTGGCAGACCGCTACCAGCTCCGCTTTGGTGTGATGCCATTGGCTTGTGCTGAAAGAAGGATGTTATAAGGAGCAGTCCTAAGAAACTAGTTATCGTGCCCACTGTAGGAGGGAGGCTGTCAGGGAAATCGTTGGGAGACATTTTTCTCACTCTTAGAACCAGGAAAAGGGGGGCTGATCATGAGTAGTTTCTTTTGGTCTTGCAGAAACAAGTTTGGATTAGATTGTTTCTTTCTCTTCATTTTGTCTGCTGGGAAGCACAGGACCAAATCTGTGCCTGTGCCTAGGAGGTGTTGGGGACCAGAGGGTACCCAACTCTGTGTGCTGACCTTACCCTTGGTGGTCCCTTGGGGCTCCTCCTTCAGGCTGTCCTTTGGGGTCCAGCCCTGTCAAGCAAACTTGGAGCAGGTCTTCCTTTGGGTCCTAGCTGTCTCTCCTCCCAGCAGACCTGGGCCTTCCTGGCATCCCAACAGATGTGGCTGACATTTCATGTTTCCATGGGAACAGAGTCAGACAGTAGCCAGACAACTAACGAGAGAGACTGAGAAGGAGTGAGCCTGTGCGAGGCTGTGTGTGTGTGTGTTGGGGGGGCGGGGTGAGGGGCGTCTGAGGCTGCTCTGGGAGCCTGGGGCTCTTGCTCGGGTTCCCTCTGCCTGGCGCTGGCCACAGTTGCCTCCTCTGGGCGCTAATCACACCCCGTCTGCAGCCGCTACATCTCCATCGCTGACATAATATTGCACCAGGGTCCATCCATCTGCATAATCATCTTAACCTGCTCCCACAAGAGAGTTTAAAAGGTCTGGGCTGTTGGAAAATGACCATAAAGCCTGCACGCGGATACCTTTAGCAGCAACGCCAACATCTATCACAGGGTAATTACAGGCAGCAAGCGAGGGCGCCAGGCCCCATGTCTGGGAACTGTTCTGGGCCGCATCTGTTCTGACTGTTGAAGGGAAGGGAGGGAAGTGCACAGGAAGGGAGTCTGCGAGGGGGGAGAGTGGCTCCCGCAGCAGCAGGAAGAGGAATTTTTCTTCCCTGGGGGGAGGGTTGGGCTTCTCCTAAGTGAGTGAGCCTTGCCCAAGACAGTTTGGGGACCACTGGGCCCTCCGTCCACACCTCTAGTGGGAGGCTGGCTGCGATGGTGACTGGGGTTAAGTTATGCTTGCTTCTCTAGGCTGCAATTCCCTGATATGCCCAGGACTCTTCCTTTCCTACTGTGTCCCGGACCCCAGACTCTTCTTCTGACTGGCTACGTGACCTTGACCAAGCCCTTTCCTCTCTCCAGGACTCTAGTTTCTTATCTGTAAAATGAGGGGTTTGGACAAGACCATTGGTTTCCATGGAACCATGGGCTCCTTAGAACCCTCAGGAGCTGCAGGGGTGGAGAGTGGGAAGGGGGTAGGCAGGAATCAGGGCCCACCTCCTCCACTCCAACCAGAGACGCCCAGCATCGATTGGTTCCACATCTAGATTGTAGGTGAAGAACAGATTCCACTGCCACTGGAAGGAATGGAAACCCGCTGGGCTGCTGCACGACCTCCTGGGTCCTCCAAGATTCGTATTGTAATGGAATGATATTCAGAAAACCATAATTGGTCACATTCTTGGTAAGGTCTGTTCTGAAACTAACTTTGTTATGCTGAACCCATCCTCTCCTTCAGATAAATAGTTGAGTCTGTGCAGACAGAGAATGAGGCCTTGAGATTTGAGAGAGCATGGGGATACCAAAGGGTCAGATACAGATCTAGCAAGTATAGGCTGAAAGCTGAAAAAGACTGAAAGCTGCCTCCTTTTCACCAGGCATGCTCCTGGGGGAGGCGCTGCTGTGCAGAAGGGGCTGCTCCCCTGGTCTTGTAGCAGCAGGGTTGATTTCTTCCAGGGCCCCTGCTGACTGTCCACTCTGAACCCCAGCCCAGCTCCCTGCCTCTGACCCACTCAGAGCCTCCATCATCTCCTTCCTCTGCTCATCAATTCCTGAGCTCTCAGAGGAGACTGGTCGTAGCACCTCTGGTGCCGACCTCTTGTTCTCCAGCTGTTTGAAATCTCCCCATGCTTTGTCTCTGATCTCATTGCTAACTCCCTGCCTTGCTCTAGGGTTGGGTCCTCAGGCTCCGGAGACTATAAGGCTTTATATCTCCTCCGCCTAACTTGCCAGGAGTTTCAAGCTCAAGGGCTTCCCTGGTTCCCCGCTCCGGGGTCTGTGAAACTTCTGTCTGACCCTCCAGCTCTGTTTCAGCCCAGGCCTTGGGAAGGATGTAAGGACAGGCAGGGTGGGTTTGCTAACCGGGTCATCCCAGGAGCAGGGACACACCTGCTTTCCCAGTGTTCCTTGCATGCCCGTGCATCCTGGCCAGCTTTTCTCCTCGGCAGAAGCTCCTAGCATGCCCTGAAAGCTGGGGCAGCTGCTTCTGCCCAAGCCAGGGACTCTGGATGTGCCCATTTAAAGGAAACATGATGATGCTTCTTGCCCAGACCACACTGCAGCCATTTCCTAATCCTGCAGCCTCATTCTGAGCCCACACGCTGATGTAACAGACACTTGTTGTCCAAAGGTTCTTCTCAGAACATGGCCTCGGGTCAGCAGATGGTTCAGAAGCTAAGGGTGCAGGGCTAAAGGGTGGGGCATCCTTTGCTCACACGAGATTCCTCTCACTGAGCCAGACTATAACCCCCTTAGGAATCTGCCCAGCCTGGGCTGGAGGTGTGACCTTTATTTAGTTGGGTTTTCCCTTTTTCAGTTGACTGAGAAGAAGCCCCTCATGAAAGACGTTTGAAAGCAGAGCCGTTTGGGTTAAAGCAGAGGTCGGAATGCTAGACTCCTTAGACTGTGCTGCTCCCCCATCCCCATCCCCATGTCCAGGCTTCTAAAGTCCCGGGGACCCAGAAAGGGGAAGTGCCAGAGCTGGTCCTGGAACCCGGTCTCCTACTCCCGGGCCAGTTCACATCGCACGGCCTGAAGCTGTGTCCCTCGGCGGTGATGTCAGCCAGAGGGCCCTGTGGAGGTCTGGCTGTTACATGGAGGCACAGATAGGCTCTTGAGAGGCCCTGGGGCCCCTAGAAAGAGTAACTTCCTGGGAGGCGAGAGGCTTATGGGTGGCCTCAGAGCTGCTAACCACAGAATGCTCTCTCTGGGCTTCACCCTGCAGTTGGACATGGAGGGGGTGGACTCTGGGGGTCTCTCAAGGCCTCTCCAGGGGCCCCCTGCTCTAGGTAGGTCAGCATGTTTCCCGAGGACAAGGAAAAGGCTTTCGGGGGTGGACATAAGCGTGCGGTAGAAGACGGAGGGCCGGGCTCTTGTGCCCCTGCCTCGGGGTCTGGATGAGTAGACTCTGGGCCTGCCTGCCACCCCACCCAGAAGCCCCAGGCCGCTGCAGTGAGTGGCTTCGTGCCCGAACTCCATTGTCTGTTCTTCCTGGGGATCTGCCATTGACAAACGGCCCTTCCCCTCAGTCTTCCTCCTGCCTCCTAGCGTACCCAGGCATCAGGGGGGGCTCTCCAGTCCTCACCCCCAGGTCTCATAGGGCCACCCCCTCTCCATGTCTGCATGGCCCCTGCAGGGTGCAGCTCACTGTCTGCCGCCTTCCAGCCCTTTTTAGGGCACAGGGCTCCTTTCTGGGTCCTGACCCCCAGGAGGTCCCAAGGAGACATTCCCCTGGGCCCTGACGCATCCCCTGGAGGCAGGGCAGAAAGCAGTGGGCAGCCCACCCCCTCTCCTTGCTCTCTTCTCTCCAGCTTGGGGAAAATCCATCCCCATTCACAATTCTTCCCAGATCTCCTGCTTCTTGCTGGGAACCTGATTTTCCTCTCGGCAAACTCCCCACATTCTTCTAATGGATTTATGCTGTGGGAAGCAAAAGCCTGGACCTCCTGCAGGCGTCTTCTGCTTTCTGCCGTGCTGCAATCCTCTCATGATGCAAGGAGGCACAGAGACAAGGGAGCAGGGAAGGGAACACAGACGTTTCAGGCAGAAAAAGACTCCACGAGTTGCTGTTCTAAAATAGCGTCCAGGTGCACCATCTTGGTGGACGCACATGGAACAAGTGTCTGCCGGCTCAGGTCACTACGAAGGTCTCTGTGAAGCAAGCAGAGCTCAGACAAGGGCTCGATTCTGAGGTGCTCACCCAGGCCCTGGGGTGGGGATGGGACACGTTCCTGGCTACAGGACTGAGAGCAACTGGAATATCCACCAGAAACCTTGGTGCTGAGGTGCAATGCAGAGAGAGGATAGCCAAGTTCCAGCCAGCATGTGGGAAGTAGAAACCCAGCCTGAGTTCAGAAGTAAGGGGCAGAGACGGGGTCTGGCTAGTGGCCTTGGGGCACTGTAGCGGAGCTGCAGTCCCACATGGGGCATGGTTTTTTAGGTTAGACTGAGGAGTTCTCACCTGGTCCTTAGGCCATAGGGAGCCATGGAAGGTTTTTGAGCAGGGAAGTGAATGATGAGAGAATTGCAAAGGGTCTTGAGACAATTTGGAAAGAAGAATGGATAATCACTGAGCTAAGAGTACCTGGAAGGCTTCTTGAAGAACTCATCCATCCATTCATTCAACAAATCCTTATCTAGCACCTTCCAAGTGCCATACAGCATTCCACAAAGATGAATAAAATAAAACATCTGCCCTTATGGTGCTGACATTCTGGTTGAGGGAGAGAGACAAATATTACTGGATTTATAAACTAACAATAGTGGCTCAGAAGAAAAATGCAGCAGGGTAAGGAGATAAGGAGACTGAAGGAAGAGGGAATGCTCTTTTAGCCAGGGTATTGAGAGAAGGTTCTTGGAGGAGGTGGCAGTGGAGCAGAGACCTGAAGAGAACACGGGGGTTGAGTTATCCTAAGGAAAGCTGTGGATTCAGAAAACTAAAATGGACAAGGTGTGCATTCCAAGTGGGAGAAATGGTGTGAGCAAAGCCTGGATTTGGGGTGGGGTGGGGGAAGCTCACGAAGGTCGTGACCCACCAGGCTTGTTGGCGGAGACGTTCTGTGGGGTGAGCTTTGAGCGATGAGGTTGGGAAGGAGGTGGTGCCATGTGTGGCAAGCCCTCCAAGTCCGGGCTGGGGACTTCAGTCTTGCTTTCTGAGTCACAGAAGGCTGCCGAGCAGGGGAGCAGTCCCTCCAGAATGCCACCTCAGGCCATGCACAATGAACTGTCTAAGAATACTGGGGAGGGGAGAGGGAAGGGGAGGGGAGAGGGAAGGGGTGGGAGCCTGGGAGGGGTCTGAGCATGATCAGAGAGCCCCCTCTTTGGCAATCACTACAAGGGTGAGTATTAGGGTAGGGCCAGATCTGGATCTTCTCCATATCAAAGGGGAGATTAGCTCTGAGCCCCTAACAATGTTAGATGTGCTGCCCTCACTCAGGGGCGATGCCTCCGAGACTGTCAGCTTTATATCTGCTTCTTTTTATCAATACGGGCAAATAATTCTCTAGACATTTATCATTTTAAACTGTCACAGTCCAGTGCCTTTCCCAAGGACCAAAATCAATACTGATCTTGGTTTGAATACTTTTCTGACAAGGTTCCTATTTGTAGATTCACAAGTAGAACTAATGTGTGTTAAAGCTATTCAGTTTGGCATTTTGCAGCTCCATTGACACATTAAATATAGGCGTTCACCACGACGATTAACCTTACAACTATTAAGTAATAAAACTCCTGCATACATATTTATTAGCTGAACATCCTTCTCCGGCAAGATGCCTTCCCCAACAAGAGGGAAGCAGAGGGAGTGGAGACGCGGCCTGAGAGACGCGCTTTCAGGGGGGATACAGGATTGCCAGGCTGGAGGTCTTGGAGGGAGGAGAGGGCGCTGCCTTGGGAAGGAGGGCCCCGATGGAGCTCTGGAGCTGATGATGGGCTGAGGTCGGGAGGAGCAGAGCAGAGGTGTTTAGGGGTGAGCCTTGGGTGAGAGCCCAGACTCCCTCATTTCTGGCATCTCGGAGAGAATTCCCTTGCTCTTCCAGGGCCTTAGTTTTCTCACCTGTATCATGGAATGGGACTAGAATCTGGGCTCCCTGACCTTCTTATAAAGTCTTGGCTTGCAGAAAGGAGGATGCAAGTGGTACAGCACACGGGGGTCAGCAGAAACTGCTGCTTGCAGCCAGGAGAGACTGGCCTGGGGGCTCTGGCCCTGCTGTGCCCACCCAGGGTTGAGGGATCGCAGCCCGCTGTTGCCTGCTCAACGTGGTCGTCTGGGGCTCTAGGGTCAATGAGCTCAGGGGGCCCTTTTGGGGCTGGTTCCTGGTGACTCTAAGTGCCTCCCTGGCTCCTGGATGGCTCCTGGAGGCTCTTTCCTGAGCCCGGGTGTGTGTTTCCAGGCACGGGCATGTGGATGGACCCCTGTATCCTGGATGGGGACTCAGGCAGGCCTGGGCTGACACCTGCTGATGTTTACAGCTGTTCCCACTGGTTGGTGCCTCTACTCTTCCCCTTTCTAATAACTTGCTTGTCCCCCACCCCCCAACACCTCCCATGCAGGGAGCTTCCTAAGGGGTCAGGTGAAGGGGGATCTGGAGTCGGCACTCTCAAGTTTGAACACCTTTGGCTGCCCCTGGGTGGCTGACCCACCCTCACCAGACAGCAGTGTTCACGTGCTCCGTCCCAGGCCTGGGGTGGGGTGGCACTGGGGCATGGCTGTGAACAACCCACCCAGTGTAGATGGGGAGATGAGGATTTCCCGAGCAATTACAGCACAAGGCAATTCGTGCAGGGAGATGGGAGGAGCTAGGGATCAGAGCAGGCTGCCTGGAGGAAGGGGCCTCTCCTCTGGGATTAGTTCAGCAAAGAATGGAGGTCGCGGCAGGCAGAGGAGCCACGTGAGAGATGGAACAGCACGGCAACCAGGAGAATGCACCGGGCAGACCCCCGCTGTGGGGAGCACAGTTCACCCGGCTGCTGTGCTCTGCAGTCCAGGGCTGTGCTTGTGCTCCCAGAGTGGCTGGGATGCTAAGCAGGTCCATCCCCAGGATTTAAAGGACTGTTCTGCCCACCAGCTCTGGCTGCGGACGCCCCGGCGGCCTTGTCAACCCTTCCGTAGATGTCATGGTGGCCTAGGACTGAGCCTTCCTTCCGTGTCTCCTTCTCTTGAGGTCAGACCTGCATCGTGGCCCAACCTTCCCTGATGTCCTCCCCATTTTCTCTCACACAGGCACTTCCCCTAATAAATTCCTTGCACGTTGAATCCCGTCTTGTCGTCTGCTTCTCGGAGGACCCAGACTAACACAAGCAGGAAGTGCTTGAGGAGCTGAAGAGGGTTTATTCTGACTTCAGTGCAAAGTGTGAAGGTGGAAAGGAACAAATGCTCAGAAAAGTTTTAGATATAAAAGTGCTTTGTAAATGGCAACGTGACGTACCAAGATGGGGGAGCCGGTGCTTAGTGCTGTGGAAGGGCTCAGATGTCACAGCCACCATTTGCTGGGAACTGAATGTACATTTGCTATTTCATAAAATCCTCCCAACGAATCTGAAAGGAAGGGATTCTTGTCTGCATTAACATTCAAGGAGACAAAGGCTCAGAGATGCTAGGCCCCTCGGCCAAGCGCACTAGAACTTGAGGTCTGGGATTTGAACCCAGGCCTGTCTGACCGCAAAGGCCATCTCAGCATTTCCCAGACCTCTAAGGTGTCTCCACACTGTCCACGTGCTGATAGAGGATCGAAATCCGTTGGGTCCTCTGACTATGGCTGACAGGATGATGCTTCCCTCAGACTCAGGTTCCTTGCCCCAGGAAAGGCTGCAGGGCTGGCTGGCCTGGGACTGTGAAGATCCTTAAAGAAAACAAAAACTCTCTAGAGGGGGTTGCACCACCCTTGCATTCCTGGGAAAAATCCACCTCGTCATGGGGCATAATCCTTTGAATATGCTCCTGGATTTAGTTTGCTAGTATTTGGTTGAAGTTTTTGCATCTACATTCAAGCACATGGTGGCTAAGAGGCCAAGAGAAATGTGGGAAAGCCTTACAGCACTGGGGTTCCACTAAGACTGTTGTCCCCTGCCCTGCCCTGTATTCCTCCTGTACCACCCAGGGGCACATACTGGTTTTCTCGTGACTTCAAAAGGGAAAAGTAAGGAGGCCTAAGTTTGAGGCTAGTCCTTATATTGCTGAGCAGCCAACATTTGACCTGGTCACTGTCTTGGATTCTCCAAGGTCTGGAAGGTCTGCTCTTGGAGGACAGCCACTAGTGCTAGCAGGTAGAACAATAAAGGACCTTGCCACTGTAGCAGGAAGGAAGATGCAGTCCTGCTTTCTCAGAAAGAGGGCACCTATGGGAGTTGGAAGCTCTTTCCTTGGAGGCAGTGCTGGGGTGGGGGCTGGGGGAGCTCAGGCTACTTAGACTTGCTTCTGGTCTTCTCCACAAGACAGTGGGTGGGACTTGCCATTGTCAGCTGATGAAATGCCAAAGTGTTCCTGGTTTTTCTCTGTTTCTATTTTCTATCTTGATAGAAAAATTGTGATTTTCACACTGTCACGAAACCAATAGGTCCCTGACATGTTTTTGTAATCTGTGTAGCTGATTTCCTCTACTTCTGACATTTCTATTACATCTCTGACAGTTATATAAAAATTTTCCTCTGGGAAGTTGAGGGGGGCATGTGCCTCTCTCTTCTACCACAACTGCCCGGCTCCCATGCTAACTCATGTTGGACATGAAAGAAGAGGATGGATGCTTTTCCTGTTCCCGCCCCTGCGTTAGCTGCCAGCCATCTCCCGGGAGGGAGAAAGATGAAGTGTACAACCAACAGATACGCGAGGGAGCCCTGACAGCCAAGGGACCCAGCAAAAGCAGGAGAGTGGAGAGGGCCCCTGGGCCAGCCTCTGCTGCTCGGGAATCCACAGGGATTCATCCCTGGGGCTTCAAATTGGGCCAATTCCCTCTGGGCATCCTGCCCCACCCCTCCTAGCCACAGATCACTGTGCTGAGGGAGGGAGATCTGCTATCCTGCTTTATGCTGATGGCTGGCAGAAGAGTATAATGCTGGGTGCTGGTGACAGTGTGAGTGTGTATATGTGCCTGTGCTGAGTTCAGGATGTCAAGGTCACCATGCACATTCACCCCTTGCAAGACATTGTGCTAGGCTCTGGGGTGACTGAGCCATGACCCCTGTGTTTGTAGGGCCTGGGAGTGTGTTTGTGTGTGTGAGTGTTGATGCCACACTCACGGATGGAGCGCCTACTCTGAGCAGCCCTGTCCTTGTCCTTGGGGAGCTCAGACTGGGAGCTTGGGTGTCCATGGGTATGAGTGGGCAGCGCTTATGGGGGGGTAGACATTAGGGGCATGTTTTCATTGGACTTGGCTGGTGCTGCTTGGTGCCAAGGACAATGTCTGTCTTCAGGACAAATGGGGAAAAAAGTGGAAGTGGTGGTAGAAGGGGACATGGGTGGCTGGAGGAAGAGGGTGGGGGACCACTGTCATGGCAGCCACTGAGTATTGCCTGCCCATGGGGGCTGTCACTGCCTTGCTGGGTGGCCTCGAGCAAATCCTACGATCTCATTATCTTGGGAATATGAAGCACATTTAAGGTGGCTTGGAGACCTCTAACTAGCACCCCAGACACTGTGAAACGCTGGCCACATTGCAGCCTGGTCTCGAGACCTTATTTGGGAGCCTCTCAATCGACTTAGCCACTGTGATTTTCCCGTCTGTGGAAAACGAGGTGTTGCCATGGTAACTGCCACATTACATGGTTCTGTACTGATGATGCCTCTGAGATACAGAGCAGCTTCTCAAAGAGATACACTTTTCAACATGTCATGTAGAATTCTGTACTTGTTAGGGAAAATCGCATTTCCAGCAAAATGACATGCTTCTCCCGGGCTTGCAGACGCAAGGCTTATGCCTTTCTTAAACAAAGAATTTCATTCACCGCCTCCCTCCTGGCTCCCTGGCCTGCCACCAGCTACCTACCCCTCCCCAGTCCCAATCTCTTTTACAGAAAACATGAAGCTGGAGACCAAGGGCTGGATGGACTCAACTAGCCAAGGCCGAGGTGCCCAGAGCTGGTTTCCCCTACAGTGGAGGGGCTGGGAGGCAGGTCTGGGGTGGGTGTCTTGGCCTCAGATTGCAGGGCTGGACAGCTGTGAGCTGGGAGGGTAGCTGGCCTGGTCCTCTGATGTCCCTCGGCTGGCTTCCCAGTCACTGGCCTGATTTCTCAGGGTAGCACTGAGAAGAAGGACCACTAATAGTTCAGCCTTACTCCTTGGCATCAGTGCTACCAAAGGGCCATGGCAAGGTCAAATGTCCTCCGTGCGTGCTGTGTGCTCAGCAGAACTGTGGTGGCTGCTTATTCCCTGTGGAGCAGCGTTCCAGGCACCAAGGCGGAGCCGCCACAACAAGACAGGCAGCGCATTTGGGGTGAAGCCTGACCTCAGCCCTGAAAACCTTCTTGTGATGTTAGAGCTACTACTTCCCCTCTCAACCTCATTTGCCATCTTGTCAAATGAGAAAATGGGGTGCTTGCTCTTGGAAGACCCTGCTCCTAAAATGAGGGAGCCTGCCCCCTACACTCAGATGGTGGGCTCCAGACCCCACCTCTCAATTGAGTCTTGCCTAGAAGAATTCTGGGTTCCCCTCTTTCTCAGATATGGCTGATAAATTGACCATTGTCTATTCCAACGAAGCCCGTGCTGGCACGGGGATGAGCCCCTACTCGGAGAACTTTACTTTCAAGTTCAAATCAGAGGCCTCCCGTCCTCCTTGTGTGGGTTTATTGGCCCCCGAGGAAGAGATGTGTGGACCAAGCTGCTGAGTGACCAGGGCAAAACGTTCAAGCCTTCATGGATTCAGGTTAATCAATGAATTGATTTATCCAACAGCATTTATTGTGGATCAGTATTTAATGAGTTAATACGTGCACGATTGTTTGAAGAGTGCCTGGCACAGGCGAGTGATCAATACTTGTTAGCCACGCTGTAAGTCAGGAACTGCCATGGGCGCTGGGAAGCCTGAGATGATTGATGCGGCTGCTTCCCTCCCGGCCCTCACAGCTGGGGGTGGGGGGTGAAGCAGTCTGGCAATGCACAGGCCCGGTGCAGGGTTGAAGGGCCATGTTTAAACTGGGCCAGGTCCGGAGTCTGCGGGAGTCCCCTTGGCTGTGTGAGGGGACCTCTTGCTGGCAGGCTGATTCCTTAGGCCCGTTTTGCTATTTCCTGTTAGAACAGCCTAAAAACTGAGAAGTTCCCCAGGAGTTAATCCCACAGCTCATACTGGCCTCTCTCCAGGGAATGAGGCTGAGAAAGTTTTCTCCCTTTGGTTCCAAGGCCATCACATTGTGTCTGGAAAGAGCTCCTCTAGGGAGGGCTTTGCAAGTCCCTGGAGCTCCACGTGGGGGGCGAGGGACCGTCAGACCACCCTCCTGTCATGGGCTGGTTACCTGAGAGCTTGTGGGTCCTGGTCAAGTTGATCAGCAGTTGTCCCTTTGCCAAGGGCCACAGGTGACTTCTGGAAGGGTGCAGTGGGCTGTTATTGGGCAGCAGACAGTACTCAAATCACTAACCTAACTTTGTCCCTTAAGGAACTAGAAAAAGAAGATCAAACTAAATCCAAAACCATCAGAAGGAATGAAATAAAGATTAGAACAGAGATACAAAAAATAGAGAAGAGAAAAACAACAGAAAAACCCAACAAAACCAAAACATAGTTCTTTGAAAAGGTCAACAAAATTGACAAACCTTTAGTTAGATTGACTAAGAAAAAAAGAGAGAAGACTTAAATCATCAAAATCAGTAATGAAGGTGGGGACATCACTAACAACCTTATAGAAATACAAAAGATTATAAGAGAATACTAGGAAAAATTCTATGCCAACAAATTAGATAACCTAGATAACCCATTTCAGGGCAAATTCCTAGACACACACAAACTACCAAAAGTGACTCAAAAAGAAATGCAAAATCTGAACAGACCTATGACAAGCAAAGCCATTGAAGCAGTAATCAAAAACCTCTCTACAAAGAAAAGTCCAGCAGCAGGTTGCTTCACTGGTGAATTCTACCAATCATTTAAAGAAGAATTAACACCAATCCTCTCAAACTCTTACTAAAATTAGAAAATGAAGGATCACTTACTAACTCATTCAATGAGGCCAACATTACCTGAGACCAAAGCCAGACAAAGATAGCACAAGAAAACTATAGACCAATATCTCTTATAAATATAGATGCAAACATCCTCAACAAAATGCTAGCAAACCAAATCCAGCAGCATATTAAAATGATTATATACCATGACCAAATGGATTTATCCCAGGAATGCAAGGGTGGTTCGACATATGAAAATCAATCACTGTAATACACTACATTCATAGAATGAAGGAAAAAACCCACATAATCATTTCAGTGGATGCAGAAAAAAAGCATCTGACAAAATCAAACACTGTTTTCTTAATAAAAATACCTAGGAAACAAGGAATAGGAATTCAGCAAAGTTGCATGATAAAGGAAATTATGAAAACAATTCCATTTACAATAGCATCCAAAAGAATAAAATACCTAGCAATAAATTTAATCAAGGAAGTCAAAGACTTGTGCACTGAAAACTACACGAGATTGCTGAAAGAAATTGAAGAAGACCTAAAGAAATGGAAAAGACCTCCCACATTCATGGAGTGGAAGTTTTAATATTGTTAAGATGGCACTAATACCCAAAGTAAGCTACAGATTCAGTGCTATCCTTATAAAAAGTCCAATGACCTTTTTTGCAGAAATGGAAAAGCCAATCCTCAAATTCATATGGAATTGCAAGGGATCCCAGAATAGCCAAAACAAAATTGAAAAAGAAGAACAAAGTTGTAGGACTTACACTTCCTGATTTGAAAACTTACTATAAAGCTACAGTAATTAAAATAGTGTGGAACTAGTATAAGGATAGACATATAGACCAATGGAATAGAATTGAGAGTCCAGAAATAAACCTGTACATCTATGGCTAATTGTTTTTCAGCCAGGATGCCAAGACTATTCAATGGGAAAAGAATATAGTCTCTTTACCAAATGATGGCCATTTGGATATCCATGTATAACTGGATATCTACATACAAAAGAATGAACTTGGGCCCCTACCTCACCCTGTATATACAAATTAACTCAGCATGGATCAATGACGTAAATATAAGAGCTAAAACTATAAAACTCTTAGAACGAGACATAGGAGCAGATCTTCATGTCCTGGAATTTGCCAATGGTTTCTTAGATTTGATACCAAAAGCACGAGCAATTAAAGAAAAAATAAATTGAACTTCAGCAAAATAAAAAACTTTTGTGCATCAAAGGACATTATCAAGAGTATGAAAAGACAATTACAGAATGGGAGAAAATATTTGTTAATCATATACCTGATAAGTGTCTGGTATCCAGATATATAAAATCTCTTACAATTCAACAACAAAAAAGTTTTTGCCTGGCTAGCCAAATTAACAAATAGGTGAAGGATTTGAATAGACATTTCTCCAAAGAAGATATACAAATGGCCAGAAAGCACATGAAAAGATAATCAGCATTATGAGTCATTAGAGAAATGCAAATCAAAACCACAGTGAGATACCACCTCACCCCTACTAAGATGGTTATAATAAAAATTACAGAAAATAAGTGTCGGCAAAGAAGTGGAGAAATTGGAAAACTTGTGCATTGTTGGTGGGAATGTAAAATGGCTTAGCCATTTTAGAAAAGTGTTTGGCAGGTCCTCAAAAAATTAAATGCAAATTCCTATATGACCCAGCAATTTCTCTTCTAGATATGTGTCCCCAAAAGTTGAAAACATGTACTCAAACAAATACTTGTATGCAAATATTAATAGAAGCGTTATTTACAATTATCCATCAACAGAGGAATGGATAAACAAGTTGTGGTATATACATACAATGGAATATTATTCAGCCATAAAAAGGAACAAAGTGGACAAGCCTCAAAAACATTATGCTAAGCCAGACACAAAAAGTATGGTTTGATTTGTGTGAAATATTCAGAAGAGCATATGATCCGTAGAGACAGAAAGCATATCGGTGGTTAGGGGATGGGCGGGGATGGTAGGGAAGAAGAGAAGCGACGGCTTAACTTGTACAGAGTTTTGTTTTGGGGGTGAAGAAAATGTTTTGGAACTAGATAGAGGTTAGTGTACTAAAATGCCACTGAATTATACACTTTAAAATGATTAATTTTATCTTATGTAAACTTCATCTCAATTAAAAAAAAAGAAAGGGTGAGGCTTGTGTCAGATACAGAACAAACCAGCCTTTTGCCTGGTCTAAGAAGGTAACTCTATATAAGAGATTCAGGCTTCTCTCCTTAAAAACAGTGATACTCAAAGTGTGGTCCACAGACTGATGTTGGTCTGCAATTTATTACTGGTCCATGAAGAGGTAAGGTGCTTGCATCAGAATGTAAATTAACTATAACACTAAGTACAGCATTTAATCCAGCTGTTATAAATACACACATATGTGGGTATACGTATGAATATATATGTGTGTATGTATATGTATTTATTTAATTTTTGTAGCAAGACTTTCTCAATGCAGGAAGCAGATGCATTCATCTCTGTCTGTTGCAAGCTTTGAATCTCATCGCAGACAAGTCCTTTGAGCAGCTCTGCTCTAAACCTCCCTCCCCAGCATCCCAGGGTCAGATGGGACCTGCCACAGTGCTGCTTCAAGCCAACATCACCTCTTTGTTGACCTCCAGGAGTGTCCCACCTGGTCTCCCTGCCTCCAGTCTTGCCTCCCCCCTGCCCTCCCCAGCCCCCGCCCCAAACTGACCCAATGCATTCTCCACCCTGCAACTAGAATGAACTTTGAAAAATGCAACTCTGGTCGTGCCATCTTCCTGCCAAACACTTTCCAGTGGGTCTCCATCACTCTTAGAATAAAGCCCAAATTCCTTGATGTGGCATACAGACCTTGCACAGCTTGGCCCCCTGATGCATTTCCCATCTCATGACTCACCCACATTGCTTTTTATCTTCCAGTCACGGGATTTCTTTCAGTTCTCTAAATGTACCACATTTCTTCTTACTTCTAGGCTTTTGTCCAAGCCATTGCCCCTGTCTGGAACACAGGATAACTCCTACTCCTTCTTCATCTGAGAAGAAATCTTGAGCCCCTCTGCCCATGTGTTAGCCAAGTACCTAGATTAATCAGCTGTATGGCAGAGACTGCTCCCAAATAATATTTTTTTCTCCCTGATAAATGCAATCCCTCATTTTGGTTAGGCTCATGGATGCCCCAAATAAACACATTTCCCAGCCAGGTATGGCCATGTCACTTTTCTAGTAAATGGGATATAAACAGAAAAGCCTTCTGGGAAGTGTTCTTAAAAGGAGGGAGGCACTCTTCTTCCAGGGCCCCTCTTTTCTGCTAGCTGGAATGCAAATGTGATGCCTAGAGCTTAGGCAGCCCTCTTTGACTCTGAAAGGCAGAGCAGCAAGAGAGAAGGTGCTGGGTCTCTGATGACTTTAAAACTGCTCCATCACTCTGGACTGCTTATCTTCAGATTTCTTTTATAAGAAGGAGAAATAAGTTTCTATCTTATTTAAACCACTGTTATTTTGGGGCTTTCTGTTAATCACATCAAGTCTAAGTCTAATTGATGCAGGTGCAAGTAATTGAATATCTGAAAGCAAGGAAGACATTTTAGTTATCTCCTTCAAGAAATCTGGAAGGAGGCTGTTCTAAGGTTGGTTCAACACCCTATCAGTGTGTCTGTGATTCTTTCTGCCTTCTCCAGCAGTTCCAAACAGCACATCCTCAGGATGAGGATGCACTGGCAAAGGAAAAAAAGACACGTCTGTCTTTTATGTTGGTGGAAAATCCCCCCAGAAGCTCCCAGGCAGACTTCCCATGCTATCTCATTGAGCAGAACCCTAGCTGCAAGGAGGCTGGGGAAGCTAGTCTGCTTTTTCGGCTTCTAGAGTGGGAGGCAGGCAAAGAAGAAAAAGGGAATGGCTGATGGCTGGTCAACCTATGGTGTCTTCCACTTTGCCCTTCTCGGTAGTGCTGCTTCTGACCCTGGACTCAACTGTCTGTTCCCTCGGCTACTCTCCAGAGCGGGAGCTCTGTGAGGATGGCAACTGTCACCAGGAGACAGTAGAGCAGAGCTGTTAGGATGCAGTGCCTGGAGCCACTCTACCTGGGTTCAAATCCTGGTTCCGCTCTTCTACCTTAGCTGAGTTAACATCTCTGTGCCTCTATTAAAACACTTTTTACTTACTTCATAAGGTTGTTTGAAGATTAAATGAGTTCATACATATGGAACACTTAGGACACTGCTTCTCAAACTTGGCTGCACCTTGGAATCATGTGGGGAATTTTCAACATTAACGGTGCCTGATTCCACCTGCAGAGACTCGGCCCTGATTGGTCTGGGGTGTGGTTGAGCCTCCCCCACCCCCCTTTTTTAAAGCTCCCTAGTCAATTCTAATGTGCAGCCAAGAAAAGCTCCCTGTCAGCTTCATGGTTTTGTTCATCACTGTGGCCCCAGTTCCGAGCCCAAGGCCCAAAACATAGTGGGCCCTCAATAGTTGTTTGTTGAATGAGTGAATAAAAGTTTGGGGGCAATAAGGTAATTGAGATCATCTGATCCAGCCCTTTGGCACTGCGATGGCCTCTCTACCCACTCCGGCTGGCAGTACCTGGCTCCCACCTCGGTTGGAACACCTGAGGGCCTCAGGGTCGCTGCTGCTTCCTGCTCACAGACAGGCTCCCCCAGGGTCTGTGCAGACCAGCCCCTGCTCCTCCCTGGTCTACAGGAAGGGTGAAAACCCACCACAAGAGGAGGACCCGCAGACCCCCGGCTTGTGGACTGGGCATCCACAGAGCCAGTGCAGGCCTCCCGGCCTCTGGCTTTGGTCCCAGCTGCAGCGTCCCTGGGGGCTGCGTCTCAGGCCTTGAAGGGGCCACTGCCCTTTTTGTGGGTGCCATCCGGCCTGGTGGTATGGATTTCTGCTGTAAACAGGGCCCATCTGGGAGAAGCCCAGGTGCCACGTTTTGAACAGCTCTGAAACTTAAAGCTCAGAAGGCTTTGAAATGCAAATATTTTGAAGGAAACATAAGGTAAACATGAGTGCTTATTTCCCCCTGATGAAAACAATATGCTGTTTGCGCTGAAATGTAAATAGGGCCTAGTTCGCTTTTAAGGAACGCCATGGCTCATATTTTTAGGTCCAGGGTAATATAGTTCCTAAAAATATGTGCACTGGGCAGCCAGCCTTCCCACCCCGCCTGAATCCACACTGCCTTTTCCTTCCTGGACACTCCTCTCCCAGGCCTTGCTATCTTCTCCCATAAATAATCCAAACCCACCTCCCCTCCTGCCAGTCTGGAATGCCACGCTTCCCCCTCTACAGCCCTAATCTAATTTTTTCCAATCCTCTCTGAGTACTTGGGAGTTCCTTTTGGGATAGAATTGGGGGGAAAAAAATCTGTAGCCAAAGGCGCTTCACCGACTTGAAAGAGATTTTATGGTGCATTGAGTTCTAATCAACTTTAATAAGTATTTAATGCAGGAAGAAGACTCTGCCCCCAGCCCTGAGGCCCGGCCACGTGCGCGTGTGCTCACGCCCCCTGTTGGCCATGGGAGAAAAGGACAGCTGTTGGGGCCCCGTGGTTTGGGTGGGCGCCGCGAGTGACAGCTGCAGAGAAACGAATAATTAGCGATTTCAACCCCTGATAATGAGTAACTCCATGATCCTTCTCGGAGCCATTAGGAGCATCTATCTTATTAATGATCCTGCCCGACAGCCGCAGGCCCAGGCGCCCGGCTCCTCTCCGATGGGGCTCTTGCTTCTCATTTGTGTGCAGAGGAGCTGACATGGGAGCTGGTCATTTTTCATCCCCTGCCCAGCAGAGGGGTCTTGGGCTTTCTGGGCTGGCTGCCCTCTTGGGACTGAGCTGGGGAGCCTCCGCTGGTTCCCCTGCACCCATTCACCCGGAGCACCCATTTACCTGGAGCACCCATTTACCCGGAGCACCCGTTCACACGGAGCATCCACATGCCCCGCAGCCAAGCAGAGAAGAGTAAACATACCTTTGGCTGGGAGCCCAAGGGCCAAGGAGGGTGCTTTCACCTGCAGTACTGTCTCTTTTTCCCTCCTTGCTGCTCTGTCTGGGAGGGGCTCATATCTGCATATTTGTGCAGAAGCCATATATTGGGGTTCAGGGTCTAATCCAAGTTCACACAGTTAGTAGGGGCCAGTGCCAGGTCTGGAATGCCTGTTTGTGGGTCTTCACGCTGCTCTATGAATGGAATGCATTCAAGGGAGAAGCAGCCTTTACTTGCTGGATTTTCTCAAAGGCAAAATTCCCAAGCTAAGAGCTGCAGAGTGACTATCCACAGGCTGCCTCTGATCCACAGATATGAATGTTTGAAATGCACATGTCTTACTAACTGGGAAATTCCATAAAATTTCAGATCTACTGAAAAATTAGAAATCTTGGTGATGCTAAATTTATAATCTCACACAGCTAGAACTCAGGAGCAGGTGCTTTTTTGAGACAGTTTGCCACAGGCCCCACCACTCCCTATTGCCCCAGTCTTGCCTGCTTCTGCTCATTTATGTTACCTGCTTGTTCCTATACATGTCTGAGTTGTGTGTTTTTTTTAATCTCGTGTAAGAGTGAATCATTTAGACTTTGTGATTTTCAAACATTATTTTATCATAGATCATTTTATCTCAAAATATAAAACAAGAAATAGGGAATATTGTAGATAAAAATAGGCAAGAACTTGGAACCACACTCACTTCTCCCCACCTTCTACCCCAGTAGCCCTTTGATGCTTGTGGAAAAATCCTAGAGCCCCACAGAACACAGTTTGCAGGTGGTTTTCATTGAGAACGATTAAGTAGCAACATGTCAAGGATCCCCATGGAACACGAGAAAAGATGTCTTGCCTGGAGAATTCTTGGAGACCAAGAATATTAGAACTTGAGAAGCCCTTAAAGAGCATCGTTTACTAGAGAGTAAAACAAAAGTCCAGAGAGGATGACTGACTTGCCCCCATTCACACAGCAAATGAGTATCTGAGGCAGTGTTCAAACCCGTAGTTTGGATCTCTTTGTTAATCCTAATTTTTTTTCTAGAAGAGCCTCCAGGGCTACTGATAGGAGCCCAACCTCTAACACCCAACCTCTGGCCTCACACCAGCACTCTATCTCCCATCTTGGAATCACAAGCGTTTGGGGCAATGAACACTGACTCCAACTCACAGAGCAAGCAGACCTTGTTGATCTGAGTGATGTCTCTAAATTGTGGTTTGACCCAAATTTGGAGCACCTTTAAAATGTGGAGCAGCTTCCTGGCATATTTACTCAGCTGGTGATAAATAATTCAAAAATTACTTTTACATGAAATGTATACACATACACCTGTAAAATAGAAGAGAATGCAACACTTACTTGAGTCTTCAAAATAAAACTTGGGACTAGAAAGGGATTTGGAGGTTATAATGTTGCTTTGGATAAAAACTGCTGATGTTCTGAGTCAGAGGTCATTAAACACTTTCTATAAAGGGCAGATAGGAAAATTTTTAGGTAAGTGTTTTTGGTATAAGTTTTACAACAACTCTGCTGTTCTAACTCAAAAGCAACCATAGACAACATATAAAGGAATGAGTATGTCTATGTTTTAATAAAACTTTGCTTACAAAAACAGATGGCAGGCTGGATCTGGCCCACAAGCCATATTTGTCTTGCTCTAGGTTTATGTGGATTCTCAGCTATGTCCTTTAGGTTCCTCAGTGGATAAATATGAGAGGCAGTGTATGGGGTAGAGTCGGCAAATGGGTTTCACTTCATTTGCCAACTCCAGTTGATCGGTACTGTCTGCTTGGAGAGCTATCCTAAAGATTCTGAGGTTGGGTCCAGGTTCACTGGAGGAGAGTGCTGTGATCAATTGGTGATGTCTGCCATGGGTGATGCAGGAGGCTGTACCAGTACATATGCCATGCATCGGCCATTTCTAGAGAAGAAAAATCTCTGTATCTTCTTATTGCCTCAAATTTTGCCCTCTAACCTTTGTTCAAGCTACATGACTCTTCTAAGGGTCTATGCCGAGGTCAGCTCATACTAACTGCTGGAAGAAAAGGTGGGGAGAAGGATCCAGTCGAAAGAAACTTATCTTTCCTACTCATTTTTAAATTTCAGGAGAGTGGGATTCTAGGTCACTGTGCATGAGAACTTGGAGGTGAGGAATATCAGTCAGCATTACCAGGTTAGTCTCTAATTGTGTACACAAGAGTTATGGCTGCAAGGATCAGAAGTCAGCTGGCACGGTCAGGGAGAGCTTCCCTGAGGAGGAGAGGGCCAATCAGGTTCTTGAAGAATGGGACAGAACGGAGTGAGTGGAAGGAAGAGGAGGGGGCCTATCAGGAAGCAAGGTATGGAATAGGGCATGGACTTGTGGTTGAGGATCCCTGGGGAGGTAGGGCTGAGGGACCAGTCTAGTACCTACCTGGCCCAGGGATACAAATATAACTGGTAGCAGTGGGGCCCTTATAGTCCCTGAGCAGGAAAGTGACATTGGAAAATCTGAGTTGTAGTCAGTCGAGCGGAGAGGGATATGGGAGGTCGTATTCCTGTTTGGGGCAGGCTGGCCATTGCAGGGAAATGGGCCATCTCCAGGTACACACACCAGCCCATCACGTAGGGGAAGCTGGGGTCACGCTTACCCTCCTACTCCCACTCACCAAGCGATCAGCCAAGGACAGAGAAGTGGAGTCCTCTGAAAACAAGGCAGCGTCTGCAGGAGTCTCGTGGTGGGAGCAAGGAGAATAGTCAATTCTGGAGGATGGAGGATGTTTGGAGAAGGGGATGCTTTAGCTAACGTGAACAGAGGTTTCATGGACCTCCGTGTTGGGGCTGATATGTGTGGCTGCAAGGAGCGTAAGCGTCCACTAGGAGATTTGGAGTCCATCTGGCTGGCAAGGAGCTGATGCTCTGGTTATGCTCTTTCACAACATGGAAGAGATACTTGCAAGCGCTGGGGCCGTGACGTTCACGTGCTTCGCCCATTGAAACCCATGAGGTGGGAAGCATGGAGCCCACGGTCAGAGGAGGGAACCAAGGTGGAGAGAAGTCAGGTGACTTGCTCTAGCTAGTGAGTGGCCGTGTTCATTTTTTTTTTTTTTTTTTAA
>JAQZBX010000598.1:0-11597 GCA_029593785.1 Cabassous unicinctus | reverse complement strand
GACTCTGGGTGCAGCACAGTTTCTAGTGTAATCAGTTAATTCAGTTATCAGATAGGTAATGGACAGCGGTACCAAAAGGGGGGTGAATGACTGTTTTAGTCAGCCAAAGGGGTGCTGATGCAAAGTACCAGAAATCTGTTGGCTTTTATAAAGAGTATTTATTTGGGGTTAAAAACTTACAGTGACAAGGCCCTAAAGAGTCCAACTCAAGGTAGCGTAAGAGGTATTTCCTCACTGTAGTCTGTTACCACGTGTTGGAGCAAAATGGTTGCCCATGTCTGCGAGGGTTCAGCCTTTCTCTTCCTCTTAAGGCTCCGTGGGCCCAGCTTCGTCCAATCTCAGCTGTAGGCTGGAGGGTTTTTTTTTTTCAGGGCCTTCTCAGCTGCTCAGGGCTCTGGTCTCTTCAGCTGCAAACTATCAGATGAATGGCTCAGCTCTCTCTGGGGCCCCAGGATCTAAGTTCTCTCCTCTGCCTTGTCTATGGAGATTTCTCTATTCCCTGTTTTTCTGTGTATTTTCTTCTGTGTGAGTGTCTGTTTATATAGCCCAACAAGGGAGCGGGGACTCAACCCTGAGTCACCCTAAAGATGTGGTTGAATCAAAGCCCTAATCTTGATTTAATCAAGTAATCAAACACACCTTTGAATTTAATACAATCAAAGTGTATCATGCCCAGAGCAACAGACCAGTTTACAAACATAATCTATATCTCTTTTTGGAATTCATAAAGACTATCAAACTGCCACAATGGCTTTGCAAGTGAAGCCCTAGAAATATTTTTCTGATTCAACTTCTGGACCATAGTGGACAGCTATCAGCGTCTGCTGTACTGTATCTGGTACACTCCCTTATTTCTAAGCATCTTGGTTGTTTGGGCTGGAGATGGACACCGACCAAGCCGAGACCATCAGGATGCCTTTTCCCTTCTGGCCACAGACCATTGCTTCAGGGTGTGCATCGTACCCAAGCTCAGCCTATCAGAGGGCTTGCCTGGGATTTTTTGTTATGAAACTACAAAAGAGGATCCAGTTTCTCTCTACTCTTCAGGCTCTGGTACAGTAGAAGGCAGGAGCACTAAGTGTCCATGTTGAGAAGTGACCTTCAGGGAGACAGACTAAAGCCCTGTGCAGAGAGGAGCAGGGATGAGAGGTGGAGAGGAAGGTCTGATTCCAATTCCGGCTCCTGTTGATCTGAGACTCAGCTGCTTCCTCCTGCCTTGCCCCAATCTGATCATCTGGTCCTCTTTTGGATTCTGTGAGTGAGTGAATTCCCCTTTTGGCCTTGGCTTGTTTGAGTTGGGTTTCTGTCACTGGCAACATGAGTCTTGACTGACATAAGGCCCATGTGGAAGCATTTGCTATTCATAAGAGCATGAAATATTTACAGGACTCGTCCTGTGGGCACTGGCGTTCCTTGCAGCTGCAAGGGCTCTGGGTAGGGGAGAGTGGGGAAAGGCAGGCTCTGCTCCGAGCTTTGCAGTGTAGATGGGACCAATCTTGAGAGGATGGGTTTGTATGAGTTAATCACAAACTTTCAGGGATGAGAAGGGACCCCCTGGTGTCAACCAGCCTGTTCTGCCTGGGCCTGGACTCATGACCTCAAAAGATGATTCTGGGTCTAGTATCTTATGTCTTCACCTTGGAGGGTGAACATGACCATGCCCTGATCTCAGGGAAGGGACTTCCTGACCCCTTGGCCAGAACAAGGCCAATGTATCCTGTGTTTGTGGATTGATCCCAAGTGCCAAGAACAAGTACACAGGAGGAGCTCCACATTGTGAGCTGAGTGAATGAATGAATGGATGAATGAATGAATGAGCTCATCTCCTGCTTGAAGCTGTGGGGAAGGATGCAGCCTTTCTCTCAGAGGTGTCTTAGCAACTCTGGCTTCAACTCTGCTCTGCTCCCAAAGCCTCCCCAACCTCTCCCTTCTTCCGAGGAGGAATAGAACACACAGGAGGGGGGTTCAAGCCTAAGGGCAGCCCCTCCCCACCTCTGAGCCCAGTCCTCCCCTCCTTCCAGTAAAGTCTCTCCTGGCATCTTACTCTTTCTGCCCTCCAGCCCCCAAATCACAGTCTCTCTCCCTCTCTCTCTCTTCAGCCATAGATCCATGTCCCCCTTCTCCCTCCCACCCCATGTATATGCCAAGCCGATACTGTCATTGGCACTTACTGTCTTAGAAGACACTCAGTAAATGTTTGCTGAACAAATGTGAAATGAATGAGATTAAACTGATATGCTTATCTTGCTCTAGCCTTAGTGAGATGGTTCGCTTTTAAAGAGTTCTGCAACTCGTAGGGGAGGCAGACACCCCAGGGATTGGAGTGAAGAGTTTACAGACGTGCTGGGCTAGATGGATGTCCAGGGCACACCAGGGAGAGACTCTACCTGAGAGGCTTCCCCGCAGGGGTGGTATTTATACCGAGCCTGGAGGGAATGAGTAAGAGTGTACCTGGTCAGGAAGCCGGTGACTCTGTCAGGGTGCTTTCAGAATAGCAAGTGACAGAAAGAGGGAGGGTAGGGTTTCTGGGCTGGTTGATTCAGCAGCTCCATGATGTCACCTGGGACTCAGGTTCTGTCTCTTTCTCCATTCTGTCACCCGCAGTATTGGTTTCATTCTAGAGTGAAAAGATGGCTGGCAGCAATGATGGTGGCCAGGTGTGTCCTTGTTTCTGTCTCATGGGAGAGAGAGAAATCACTCCTCCAAGCACGCATTATAATTGGATTGGGGCGACTTTGGAGAAGTAAGTGCCCCTGGATCAAGAGCATGCAATGCCCTACACTGGTCTGCTTAGATAAACCAGCCTACCCTGAGGGAGGATGAGCTCAGCTTCCCCTGAGCCCCTGGCTTGTGTGGGGAAGGGGTGTGGGACAAGTGGGACCAGACTGAGGTTCGGCAGGAGGAAGGGAGGGATGTAGGCAATGAAGAGGGTCTGCACCGGGGGAAGACGGAGGGAGGGCGTTTCTGGCTGAGGGACAGTACATGCCAAGGTTTGGTGTCGGGAAGGTCAGGGTATGTTTGGGGGCAGGTAAGCAGCCAGGGCATGGGGACCCTAGAGAGGGGGCTGAGAGGGAGAAGCCCCACGGAACAGGGTCTTGACACCTTGCTGAGGAATGGGCTATCCTGTTTCTGTGACAGGAGATGGGACCGAAGTCTGCTGGGTGGGCCCAAACCACACCTCCCTTGTCCACTCTGTGATGCTACTTGCGGTTCAGCCTCTGTGCTGGACTGTGTGTGTTGGCTTGGCCCAGGCTGGGGCCTGGTCTTCCAGAACCCCCCTTCTCTGTGGGATTCTCAGTTAGGATAGGCCCCAAAGTGAGAGTGCGTGAGGTTCGGAAGGTGGTGGCAAAGAAGCGTTTGTCATCCTTGGAGGGGCGTGGCGGTTAGGTGGGATGACAAGCTGACGCAGGGGGCAGCCATCTCAAGCTTCCAGTGCGTCGTCCTGACTGCTGGCCTTGCTGACCAGTTCCGGGTTCAAGCGAGCCCCAGGGGCAGCAGCCTCCACAGCACTCACCAGCTCTCCTTTCGCAATCCCACTTCAGTGGCCTGCCAAGTTGAGGTTTACCTGCCAGCACCACTGCCCACCTTTGCCAGTGCTGCTGGCTCTCCTGGTCATGACCTTCTCTGATCCTGACGGCGACCTGCCCACCTGCACCCACCGTCACGGAAGCTCTAGAAATCCAAACCCTATAGTGAACCCCTAGTTCCCTTAACACTCACCCATGCGACTCGAGTCATCTTGAGAATGGCCAATAATGGCTAACGACGATTCTGTCAGAGAGGCTGCACAGCGTGGAGTGACGAGCACACGCCGCTGGGTCCAAAGCTTGGCTCCACCACCTATCAGCTGTGCAAACTCGGAAAAGCGCTTCACCTCTCTGTGCTCAGCTGCCTCTTCTGTGTTGCGGGAATGATCAGAGGACTCATTTCGCGGAGTGGCTGGTTAACCTGAGTTAACAAGGTAGTGCAGTGAGCACAGAGTAGGTGCGTGCAAGGGTTAGCTGATATTGTTATCACCTGCTAGCTGTTCCGGGCAGGCACCAGTGTTTTCACAGGTGTTAGTTAATTCATCGAATTCTCCCAACAATCCTATGAGAGGGCTGCTGCTATTAACCCCATTTACAGAGCCACAGAGAGGCTATTAGGTTGGAACATATGAAATTGCTTGTTTTGTAGGTCAAAATACTTCTGTATCAGCAATTTCATGTGGCTCACAGCTAGCAAGACTGTGGGTCTCCAAACTGGGCAATCTGCCTAAGCTCTGCAGCTTGCACATTTACTGGCACCTACTGTGTGCCTGGGAGACGGTGCCTCTTCAGTTATAGTACAGAGACACGGTTTATGTTACAAATGCCGTGGGCACATGGAAGAGGTGGCAATGGATTATTTTAAATACTTTCCCCAGCTTCTCACCTCAGCTAATTCCTTCAGTATCTAGTATAGACGTCACCTCCTCCAGGAAGCCCTCCTCCCTGACCTTCCCAGGCAAAAGAATCAACATGTGTGATGGCGCAAAGGCAGAAAAGGGCCTGGCTCACTCGTGGGCACAGTGCAATGTTTCATGTGGCTGAGGTGTCATATACGCTTATGGAGAGAGGCTGGAAAGAGGCTGGGGGTTGGGGGAGCTCAGAAACACCTGGAAGTTTGGAGGTTTGGCTCCATTGTTTTCATGAGAATGAGCCTCCAGACCCAACTCTTCTCACCCTTGAAATATCTCTGAAATCTGTTCTTTATCTTTGCCTGAACTTGGGCCTTCTGCCTGGATGCTTCTTGGTTTGGGCATGGCACGGGGGCCTGGAATGGCATCTCTTTCAGGAGGTGAGGCATTTCTGAGCCTGGCTGGCATCTTAGAAGCCACCTCCCCTGTCTCGCCTGAGCCCCTGGGGCCCTGTAAGAGCGACCAGGCCCTGGCCTTCAGCTCTGGGTGTCGGCAGCGGCCCTGCCTCCTACCCTGTCCTTTGCCTCCTCTGGACCTAACCCCTGCCCAGGCTTTGATCTGGAAGCACCATCTCAGTGCAGCCCCACTGCTGCCCAACTTGGCTTCCTTTTCCTTTTGCCTCTCGAGGTGCCCTCACTCCCCTTGGCCCATCCTGCCCATCCTGTGTCTGTTCTACACTCTCGGCTCAGGGACAGGGCGAAGCCCCTTGTCCTTTGGGGTGGAGACCAGACAGAATGTACCGAAAGTAGACTCTGCCTGCAGGCTTGCTCCGGGCTTCCTAGGACGGGTGGTGGGGGTAGGGGGTGAGGAAGTAGGAGGACCAGGCCATCTCCTCTCCTGCCTGGGTGGTTCGGAGCTTGGCTCTGGTGACTCAGGCTGGGCTGCCTGCTGGGAATCCTGACTGCCCCTTCCTAACCAGTTTCCTCTTCTGCAAAGCGGGCTTGAAGTAATAATACCCAGATCATGGCAGCATATGCTGGAAAATGGTAACAGTTGGCTCTCCTAGCGTAGCTCTAACCTGAAAGTTAGAGGGCGTTTCTGGCTGACGGACAGTACATGCCAAGGTTTGGTGTCAGGAAGGTCAGGGTATGTTTGGGGGCAGGTGAGCAGCCAGGGCATGGGGACCCTCAGCATGGGGCTGAGAGGGAGAAGCCCCATGGAGCGGGCTCTTGACACCTTGCTGAGAAATGGGTTGTCCTGTTTCTGTGAAAGTTGGCTGGTAGTTTTGTTTATGTTAATGGGTAAGGTAAAAGTGAAATGACATCCATGTAGGAGCTTTACTTGTTATGTTAACAGTGTGTGCGATTCCTTTGCTGAATCGGATGACTGTTTGACTACCCAAAAGCCTTCCTCAATTGTTTTGTGCTATTCATAACGTAAAGGCTAAAGACACAGGCACACTTTTAAGTTTCATTTGCATTATTAATATTTTCACCGCCACCTTCATAAGTCTACAAAGATCAACAAAATAGTAAGCCATGCCCGATTTGTATTGTGTGCCGTTTTCCATTGTGATGTCACTGAATGTGAGTTGGGAAGAAATGCATATTAGCAAGCCATTAAATAGTATTTTCACCCTACAGAAGCAATAGACATAATGAATTTAAGAGGATAGATAACAATAAATTGTAACCAAATAATTGGGAAGTGTGAGTTTTGAGCATGTATTACTTTTGTTTATAATATAATTTTTAAAATTGTGAGTTTATGCAATTTAATTTTTAATAATAGCCGTGTTTAACAACCAGCTTGAATAATTCCTAAAAATTTAACAGTTGACTCTTGTGAGCTGGTAGGAGCTGGCTCCAGTATCCCACCCGTGGTTATTGTGGAGAGATTTTAAAATGCCCAGTAAATCCTGGCATATAGTAAATAAATACTCAATAAATGTTAGCCATTCTTCTTTTTATTCATAACAGTTTTTCTCGATTGGGACTTTGGTGCCAGAAGTCAGGGGTGGGGGTTAGATGTAATTTTTCCCAATAGATTGAGTTCCGCTGGGGAAGGGACCTGGTTTTATACAGTCCTTTGTTTCCTTCCACGTCTAGCATAGGGCCTGGCATGGAGAAGGTACCAGACAAATGCTTCCCGAGCTGGCATTCTTCTTCCTTGACCTCGCTGGCATGGCCATTTCAACTCGGCTGACCCATGGCCATCTCCAGATCTTTCTTGGCATCACAAGCTGTAGCCACTGTCAGGCGGGCCCTTTGGCTTCCACAGGGCCTCTCTGGAAAATCTCATAAGAAGGTGTGTGAGTGGGGAGCCCTGGTTCTGTGTGTTGACCCGGCATAGAAGGCAGATGTTCTCCTCCTGCTTCCTGCCCCTCAACGAGACCGGGATGTTTACACATTTAACTAAAACCCAGCAATGCTGGCATTGAAGCAGCTGCAGAAAGGGTGGCTCAGCTCTGCCAGCTCTATGCAGGAAAGCCACAAAACGTCGGAGCTAAACGCTGCCCAAAGCCTGCTGGGGGAAGGCCGTGTGAGGCGGGCAGAGCAGAGACGTTTGCCCAGCATCTGATAAAAATAGCATGAATGCTCATTCTTTTAGCCACAAACATTTATTGAGCAGAGACCATGGGCCTGGATGGCGCTCTCAGGAAGCACCTTTGCTCTCAGGGAGTTTGCATTAGAGTGAAAAGAAACCAAGAATGATTGCTAACGTATCTGGAGGGCTGTCCCTGGGCACTGTCTTGAATTCCCTTCACCCAGTTCCAACTGTCCCAGGTAGGGGGAGGGGTGTATTGGGAAAAGCTCCGTGGAGAGCATAGTGTTTGGTTCGCCTTTGCAAGGTGAGCAGATGCTTGCCAGGTGGGCAAGGGGGAGCGGGCTGGTGCCAGGGGCAGAAAGGGGTAGGAGTGTGGATAGAGGCCAGGAGGTCTGGAAGGGACTGGCAGACACAGGCAGGCCAGCCTGGCTGCCAGCTCACGTGGAAGGCCTCGGGTGGGCTTGGCGTAGGTGCTGGGCAGTAACAACTGTTAAGGGGTTCATCCTAAAGAAGCAGTTAATGAAGAGACTGAAAATGAATAGAGCAGAAGATGAAGGAAGACAACAGGGTAGTGATGCCTCTCCCAGAGTAGAGGCTAGATGCAGACTTGGGTGCAGGCAATTCATTTGCAAGGTGATCCTGAAAGTTGCGGTGGGGGAGCAGAGAGGAAGATACAGGGAAGGAGGAAAGGACCTTAAGAGGTGCATCACTGAGCTGGCTGCTTAATGGCACCTGGACCTCTGAGGGACTGTGGAGAACACAGCTCGGAAGGACGGGGTGTTTGCCCACCATCTCCTATCTCCCATTGGTCAATGGTTGCCCTGGGAGCGTTCACTTCTCCAGGTTTGGGGCCGTGCCTGCATTTGAGCAGAAGGATCTGGCTTCAGAAGATGCTCTGAGGCAGGGAAGTGGAGAGTCACCTCAGTTCATCTGGGGTGAAATGCTGGCAGTATGTACAAAACTGTCCTCCCCACCTGCACTAAAGCAGGAAGGCCACGGCGATGTGACCTGGAGAGCAAACAATAGCTGTCCAAGAAGGCACGAGAAGCGCGAGTCAGATTTGGGTTCGAAATCCTCACTCTGCCACGTATTTGCTCCTCCACCTGCCAGGAGGGGTTGGCTGTACCTCTTCCTCACCCTGGTTTGCCAGGAGGGCTGAACGCTGCCTTGAGGGGAGTGGGCAGAAGCTCCGGGCACAGAACCCAGCAGCAAGCCGCCAGTGCCTGGCGCCTTGAGCCTCCACTGACACTTGCTGCCGGCAGGGAGAGCAGGGGCCCCAGAGGGCAGAGTTCTTGCAGGAGCCGTGTGCTGGGTAGGACAGCAAGTGAGGATCTAATGAGATGACGAGTTGGACACCGCCAATTCTCGATGCCAGTGAGCGCTTCTATTTGTATCCCCAAGACTGGTGCTAACTGTGAAGTGCAACTTGTCCCCAGCGAGCGTCTGTTTTGCTTTCCTCAGCACCAGCCCCTCAGGAAATTCCCAGGAGGCATTTTGTGTATGCTACAAAGTGATGCCTCCCCAGCAGTGGGGGAATCTTGTTCTGAATCCTAAAATGGGCTTCACTGAGGGGCTTTAGTTAGCGCTTTCATGAAGGAATGGGAGGGAATGGAGGTGGAGGATGGGCTGGAGGTACCCTCTGGAGATGGTTCAACCTGGTCCAGGAAACACTGGGTGCTGTGGCAGACGAGCCCGTGTTGTGTGTGCAGGTCTCTGAGGAGGCACCTGGTCAGTGGGCAGACAGCTGGGCACCTTATTTCTCAATCAGCATCCCTGGGACCAGGTGGCTGGCTGGTGGTGGGTGTGGCCCCTGAGGTGAGCAGCCATTGGCCATCGTCATATTGTGTCAAGAAGAGAAAGCCAATGGCCCCTTGGATGTGTCGAGTTATAATGGGCTCTCGAGTTCCTTCCTTTCATTCATTCCTGCGCTCACATGCACTCATTGAGCCCCGATTCTGTGCCAGGCTCTGGGCCAGTTTGGGGACTCAGTGTGAACAGGAAAGACCTGTGCCCTGCATCTCTCATCCTCTTTGTCCCATGTCTCACCTGAATTACAGCCACAGCAGAACCAGCTACGCAGTGAAACGGACAGAGCTGGAGCCAGACCGCCTGGGTTCAGGACTTAGCTCTGCCCCTTACTTGCATTGTGACTTTAGGCAAGACACTTTCCTTCTCTGTGCCTCAGTTTCCTCATCTGTAAAATGGAGATAGTAACAGTAGCTACCACCTGCAGTTGCCATGAGGTTTAAAGGGGTAAATGAGTGTAAAGAGCTTGGAATGGGTCCTGGGACCTAGTAAATAAATAATAAAATAGTAAGTAAAACTGTTGTGCTGTTTCTAACCTCATCATCTTCTAACCAATACTCTACAACATAGCCCACTGCTCTTTCTAGAAGATGGGTCTGATCATGGTTCAAAGGGTCCCTTGGCTTGAAGTCCCAATTTTTCTGAGGCCCTGTCTCTCTATCTATACCCCCACCCATGTTTCCCAACTCACTTCCCACATCTACTCTTCTCCTTATCCTATCTTACAGCCAACCCAGACTGCCTGCTGTTTCCTAAATGTGCCATACTTTCTTAGCCCCTGCTCTCTCTGGGGTACCCTTCCTCTTACCTCCTACCCTCCTAGAGACTGAGGTGGGTCCTTCAAGAGGAGCTTCAGACCAGGTAGAGGAGCAGTCCCGACGTCTCCTCCTTCCTTAGCAAAGCCGGCCCCTCCCTTGTCCGCACCCCATTGACTCTGTACACCCTCTGCCTACTGCGTTGAGCAGGTAACTATCTTCCTAAGCCTGTATCTCCAATTAAACCCTGCACTCCCTGCTCATGTCCAGTTCCTCCATGGACTGGGCATGAGTAGGTCCTCAGCAAAGAGTTGGATGAATAAATAAGGTGCTTGATTAATGCTTGTTAGATCAGAAGGAAGAAGCAGGTGATGGCATTCCATCCTTACACCAACCCCTAAAGCAGAGGGGAAGGTACCAGCAGCCTACTGGCACTTCGCTGCTGCCTTGCCAGTGTAGGTGAGAGCTTCCTGGCCCCAAGGGTGGATCTGTGAGTAAGGCCAGGGTTGGTCTGACTCCTGGGACAGTGCTCGTTTGCCTCATACATTAGCAGAAGTCCTTTTCCCTGGGCAGGTTAGGTTGGTGGATGTGGCAGTTTGTATTTCCCAGATATGCCACTGCACTATCTCCCATGCTACATACTCTTCTGCAGTGTGACCGTCCCACTCCCCATCAGGAAGTAGAGACTTATCTTTGACAATGGGTTGGGCTCAGGCCTGCTTGACTAGTCAGTGACAGAACTGATGTTCAGTGACTTCTGAGGCTGGGCCATGAGAAGCCCTGCAGCTTCTCCCTGGGTCCTTTGGAATTCTGTCTTAGGATGGGCCTCCTCTGGGAACCCAGCCACCACGCCACATGGAGGAGTTACATGTAGGTGCCCTGGTGCCAGCTGGCAGCCCAGCATCAATGGTCAGCCATGTGAGTGAGGTGTCTGGGTTGTCCAGACCAGTCAGTTCTTCAGCTGACGTCACCCAAGCGCACATCCGACAACAATCCCATGTGAGCCCCAAGCACAAACTGCCCAGCTGAGCCCCATCAACTCACGGAAACATGACTGATGCTAAATTTTTGTTTTAGGTTACTGAGCTTCGGGGTGGCAATAGTTCACTGCCAATTGGGGGAAGACAGGGACTATCCTTGGACCTCCCGTCTGCCTATGACCTCTCAGCAGGTTGGGGAAGAGATTGGGAGGTGGGGACATGGGATCACATGATCTTCAAGCCCCATTAGCCTTTGAGATGCTTTCTCTGAATTGTGACTGCCCTGGGGACACAAGGTAGAGCGAAGGTTGGGACAGTTTCACGGTCTAGTTTCCTTAGAATGTAGGCAACAGCAAAGGTTCTATGCCCCAGAATGCCTCTACCCATGTCTGTTCTGCCAGTGCCCTGTCCGTTCCTCGATGACACTGGCCTACATACTTGGTGCGCTGAAGGAAGAAGAAAGGAAAGAAACGGTGATTGGAAACCCATCATGCGCCAGATGGCCAGCCTCTGTTGTTTCCATTATCCGTCACGGCAATTTATTGAGAGTGTAGGATCATCCCCTTTGCATGGAGAGGAAACTGGGTTGGAAAACTTCAGGATTGTGTCCTTACAGCAAGTAAGTGATAAAGCCGAGAAAACCAGGCCGGCATCTCTAATGTGGATACTGTCGGAATGAGCTCAAGGGTGCTGGGAACGTTCCCAGGTCCTCTTTCCTTCCCCAGCCTTCTGGCCAGTGCCTGAAGTCCCCTCATTACTGCTTTACTGCTTCAGCTTAAGTCCTGCCCCCTTCCAGTGCCCATCCTTCTGGAAGGACAATGCGTGAAGATGTTATTAACCACTCACCCAACTGGGTGAGGGCCAAAATCTCTCCCGAGAGTCTGTTTCAATGCAGGGAGAGTGCGGGGTGGTGGACTTCATGCGGGGGGTGCAGGGTGAAAAGGAAACGGTGGGAGCCAGAGCACGTTTATCGCCCAGATGGAGCTTGATGGTGGGGTTGGAAAATAGAGAACATAGAAGCACAACACTTGGCCCAGCACAAGCCCTGACCCCTTGATCTTCCCTAAGCCCCATAGTGGCTCTAGAGCAGAGGTTCTTAACCAGGGGTCCATGAGCTTGAATTGAAATTCA